>JAVTVY010005739.1:0-40456 GCA_036873755.1 Hanleya hanleyi
TCAACAGTATTGTCTCGCAGTTTCACAGTGGCTTTCTTGTTTGCAGACATGTACATATTGTTTTTCTCTTTCTTTACTGATGCCCATAGGCTGACATCACCGTTGATTCACTCTGACACGTAGTCTTCATAGAGCTTCTGACCAGTAACATCAATGTTCAAGATCTGTGGTACATATTCATCTGGTATGTAGGCATAGGTGATCAAATTGTGCAGCCTGTCCCCTTCAGTTGCAAATGGGTTGCCGTGACTAATCATGGCTGCCTTGATTTTGTCTACTGCATCATGCTCACTCTTGACTGCACTTGGCCCAAGGTCATGATGCTCTGTGATCTTGCCATCTACCATGTCGAACTGACTCTTGAATTCCCTAGACAGGCTTGAGAGTTCTGGTGAGGCCATGAAGAATCTCTGTCTAGCGTTGGCGTTGTTGGAGATGCCAACGAGTCCAGAGTGTACCTTTATTAGCCTGTTCAGATGTTCGCAGGCATGGTCTGCACCAACAGATACAAAAGGAATGTCACTCTTAGTGACTGATATGTTGCCTGCACCAAGTTCTCTCCACGTCTCGGGGTGGTTGATTCTCAGGTCATACATGTCAGTGATGTATTGGGGCCAGAATCGTTTATACTTGATCCGGTCCATTGCAAAGAACAGCTTGCCCAGTGCTTCTCCAGCTTCAAGATGGAGCTTCAGATCAGCATTTCGAGATGCTGCCACAAAGAACAGTATTGTTTCCACACGGTGTAGGTAGTTCATCAAATGATTTGAACGTGGCATTCTTGGATCTCTCTGCTTCCCACTCCTGGAATTTCTTCACGAATTCAGCAGTAGTCATGGTTTGAAGTAAGGAGATGTTGGCTTTTTTTCACAGATTCAGCCTTTGCACCCTTTTGTTCTGAACAGGCAGCTTCTACTCCCTGTGTTGCCTCCAGGCAAACGTCTTTCAGTAGGGGGTTGTCCTTGAAGAATTCAACGAGTGCCATTTCATACAATGCCACATACGAATATATGTGGGCATGGACAGAGCGCTTGTAGTGTGCACATTTCAGGATTTGCCCTGTCGTGGCAGGACCATACACATCAGCTTCCGTCCAGGCATCATCTATGCCAGAGTTTTCTATCGAGGTCTCAAGAGCTCTCAGAGCAACCATGACAACATGTAGCTCACCTAGCCTGGGAACGACGGTACGTTTCAACTCAGGTCGGGCATCTAGAAGCTGAATCACTTTCTCGTAGAGTGCCATCTCAAAGGAAATAACAGTTGGGTGATCTTCGCCAACAGCTAAATGCCTCAGCTGATTCGCTTGATGTATCACAGTCAGTAAGGTCGACTACTTATGTACTACCTCTGGGAGTAGTGGTAAGGCTCTAACTTGAGTGACAGACTGGCTTGCAGAGAGCAGAGAGTTGTAGCCTGCCCAACCTGGGATCTGGCTGGAATCTCCTTTCATCCTGGACAGAGCAGAAGCGACAACCCATCTCATCTGTGTAGGCAGATATGATCCAGAGACTCCCGTCTTGTTAACAACATACTTTTCTGATCTCTTCTGTGGTTGTGCTTTTGGCTTGTCACAGTGCATCACAGGTACATGGTATGGACTAACCGATAGACTTTTTGCATCACTCATTGTAAGAGGTGGTGCAATCGGTTCTCCAGGTGCATCAGCTGTCTGGTACACTGCCATGAGTGGTTCCTTTACCATCAGCAGTGTCTTCAGCAAAGCCGGTGTTGTCTGGGTTGTAAAACAAGTGCGCCTTTCTTTGCATCATCAGACTGGCACAGAATACACAGCTTCCAGCTCGTGGATTCCTGGGTTTGAGGACCCCCTTGACCAAGGTTAGGTATCTCACTCATCATATACACCTACAAACCTGCAAATACAGCAAAGGGAACCACCACCACCACCGTATTGACACAGTTCATTATTGTATGTGTTGTACACTTTAACCCCATAAAAATACAGCGGAAAATAGTTTGCCATAGGGCATAATGGCCGCAGAAGTGACTGTACCACATTGGATTCTTTGCCCCTGAAAATGTTTGTTTAGCCGTTAAAATGAAGACCATGGTTGATTTAGAAGCCGAGATATAGAGAAATACCCATTTAAAGGTGACCATTTTTGAAAATCCAAGATGGCCGCCATACATACTTCCGAAAAAATGGAAACATTGGTTTTCTGGTTGGCTATGCCCCGTAGTTTCCAAATATGAATAGGTTTGCAAATCTCCAAAAAGTCTGAACGACAGCCCAGATTTGAACGTAGTGAACCGGACTAAGGGTTGGGATGGGAAATATTTTCAATATTTCATCCGCAAGGTATTTATTACGGTTTTCCTTATGTTAAAATTGAGAGATTTTCAGGGGAGGAGTACCACAAAGCTAATCTCTAGCCACAGAAGTACATAATGCTGTCCAAATGTTGAATCCGACAGGCTCACTTTGTTTTGGTCTGTCCTATTCCAATCTGAAACTGCTGATAATAAAGCTAAAGGGCTCTGTTACCTCAAATATCAAGTTCAATGTTGAGATGTTTGAACACTCTTTTTATTAAAAAATTCGCGCTGTTTTGCTAAATTCCACAATTCGCCATGTTATTGCTGCATAAGCGCCTACAAATGAACGTGATCTATCCCTTTAACTCACCCAGGCTGTCAAAAGTACCATACAGGGAAAACAGGGATTTTTTTATACAACAAAACCAGATTTAATACACATACCAACAAAACAACACCTTAACCCTACCTGGCCCGGGGGGGGGGGGGGGCAACATGACCCTCTACCAAACTTTCTGTGCTATCTCCGGAACGACGAAAAATGGAGAGTATAGTTTATCATATTAGGGTCATTCTGAGCCTATTTGCATAAAACCCCGAGCAGAGAATCATGGGCAAATTCAATATAGTATCCATCTGGGGTACCAGAAAAGTGATGTTTTGTCATATTATTTTTCCAATTTCCGCGAAGAAAAGTAGGCAAAAACTATTTTATTTCACATTGCATTAATATTTACTAATTTATCATGCAGTTTTAGCGGAGAAATTGCATAAATAAAAAAATCGGAAAATGCGACCGAAAAATCGACCAAAGTATGCATTTTTTAAAATGACGTCAATGTGACGTCTTCAAAGCGGCCATCTTGGATTTTTTACATTTTCTGGTAGAGCTTGATCCAAGGGTATAGTGCGGTAAGTTTCAGCCCCCTAGTGCAAGGGATAAGGAAAATAATTAGGGGGAGCTATTTCGGTCCCCATCCTGGACAGGTCCCAAAAGGCCCAGGCCAGATAGGGTTAAATCAGCAAAGATTTGAGCAAATTGGGGAGCGACATGCAAGAGGTAAGAAAAATTGACGACGTCTGGCGACTCAAAAGCAACTTTATGACTCTAAAGGGAAACTTCTCAATTTTCTCATTTTACAAATTATATACATATGATTCTCGCAAACGAACACATATTGATTAACCCTATCTGGCCTGGGTTTTTTGGGACCTGTCCAGCCCTGGGGAGGAACCATTTGGCCCCCCCCACCCTAATTATTTTTTTACCTCTTGATCAAGGGGGCTGAAACTTATCACACCATACCATTGGGTCAAGCTCTACCAGGAAATGTGATAAAATTCAAGATGGCTGCTTTGATGGCACCACAGTGACGGCATTTTTTGATCGATTGTTTGGTCAGATATTTTGAAATTTTCATTTATGCAATTTCTTCGCAAAAACTGCGTGATGAATTAGTTAATATTAATGTACTGTGAAATAAAATAGTTTTTACCCACTTTTTATCCCGAAAAAGCAGAAATTTTGAAGAAAAAAAAATGACTAAAACATCATTTTTTTTTTTTGGTACCCCAGTTGTCCGCCATCTTGAATTTACCCATTATCCATTACTCGGGAGGTTATGCAAATAGGCTCAAATCACCCCTACATGATAAGCCCTAAAGTCAAGAAGTGTCAGCCCTCAATTTTGGTCATCTTGCCCTCCCCCCCTCCCCACTAGGCCTGGTAGGGTTAAATACATGATCATCATCTTATCACCGATAATCTGACCATATGTATTCCCACCGCGGATGCAATTTCCCGTTTTTAGCAACCATGATGATATGTTTCCAAAAATGTTTGCAATTTCCAGTTATATAAAACTGGCTTTAACTTGTACAGCTTTGAAAAGCCTAAGTAGAGGAGATACGCGCTGGTTAATATGCATGATATTATTATTTTTCTCATTTATCTGAATTATTATTCACCTCATTTGTTTATATACTATACACAAATAAAATAATAATAAATGTCTCCAATAAAGATTTGGCAAACCCGGTTGCAATAAACATAATTATACGGATCATATACATCCTGAGCTCATAGCATCGTCCAGGAAATTACGACAATGTAACAAACAAATTACATGTACCTGGTCCTTTCTTCGAATTTTGGCTATTTTGAGATTCTCAAATATCAAAGTTGAAATTAAGAGTCGAATCATAAAGATTATGTGATCATCCTGCATTCAATTTTAAGCGTAAATCCCCACAACTATTATAGTGAAGTATTCTCGAAACATTCATAATATAAGATGATGGACCTATGAAACAGATTAATTCCCATTCGACCATCAAACCTTTGAAACTAAACGGCCTTTTTGTCAACAGTTAACACGGTGAATAACTACAGCGAACATACAGTTAACCAGACAGATGGCTCCGCACAATATGTTCACGCTCTGCAAATCAATGTATTTATCAAACTGTTGAGGAGTGCTGGAGGACATTACCCCTGGATCATTTATAGCAAAGGTGGATCTTAAATGAGCGTATCGTTCTGTCGTCATTCACCCTTCAAACTATGCATATACAGGCTTGCAAATGACTTTCACGGATGATACAGAAGCATCATTTCTCTTTGATTGCATGCTTCCGTTTGGTGCCAGGAAATCGCCAACTTTGTTTAATCGATTTACTCAATGAGTCTGTCGTATGATGCATAAACGTGTATTCACGTGCGTTTCGTATCTGGAAGATTTCGTACTCCTTACTCTCTTGTGTGCTCTTAAATTCAAAATTAACTGGTCCAAAGTTGTGAACCCATGCCCATGCTTGACTATCTTAGGTAGATATAAAGTGAATAACATGCTCTCTCTAGACCCCCATAAACTGTCTAGGCTCCGCGAAGATGTTACGGCTTTCTCCTTAAAGGGGAATGTTATCGCCGGACCTATGTAAACGTTAATATATACATTGATACTGTAAGAAATCGACTATATAGTTTTCCCCCCGATCTCCGAACTTTAAAACGGTAAATTTGGCGATTTAAACGCGTTCCTACCACAAGCCTGTCAAAGCGGTGACCTTTGACCCATGACGTCACAGAGTGAACCAGTCCGCCATAGCATTAGCATTAGCATACGTAAACAAGTAATGTTGCTCCAATATTTTTAGACTGTATTCTCGTACTTTGGAGGCATCATACCTCGTCGGTGTGTTGTTGGAGGGTGTAGCAACACGAATGAAGATGGATTCAAGTTGCACCCGTGGCCAAACGGGGAACAAATCGGGGAGAAATTCGACGAGATTTGTGCAAAACACGTGGGGAAAGCCGACGAAATGGTGTCGCGTTTATTTCGCTCACTTCACTGACGACAGCTATGCAAAAACAGAGATGGCAAGAATGTGTGGATATCCCCCTATACTGAAAGAAGCTATTTCCAAGATCAAGACAAATAAATCTTTAACAGAAAGAGAAAATAGACAACCCCTCAGTCTGCCGGAGTGCGTGAGTTATCAGGGACGACCGACCTCGTGGACTCGGCAAGCGACAAACCGTTCCCGCAGACAAGCACTGTAAATCTCCCTGCATGTTTGGGCCCACACCGCTTCCATCGTCTCCTCGAACAGTCCATCCTGAATCCTACAGCAATTACCTGAACTGTAATATTCAATGTACTTTTAATCAACTTATTCCCGTATATAGGTAATTCACTTCTGGCACCAGCTTATCCTGATTATTTGGTGTCTTTTTGTATCTCCATGTGAGCACACACATTCTATGTTTTTTTGATACAATAAATTGAAATTGATCACCCGGAAGAGTAACTGAAACCAACAGAAAGGTGTGAAGCAAACAATTTTTTTATGGGAGGGTGTCCAAGAGAGAGAGTGAGAGAATTAAGGTTTAACGTCGCGCGTTCAGCAACAGGGTGTCCAAAAGAAATAAACGGCTTCTCCACAGGTGAATTAGTTATTGTTTCAACATCAAATAGCTTCCTTTGCGTTTGCGAGGACTTATCCACAGGTATGGATTAGCTCCCGTTTTAACATCAAATCGCTAACAATAATTGACAAACACATAATAAAATTAAGCACGTAAGCAATGTAAATAAGCCGGCCTGCCACGGTATAACAATCTGTCCGTCTCGTAAGAAATGAAAAATAATGAACCATACAATGCCAATAAACACACACATATAAAAATAAAGGCGTAAATAACTCCATAGTATGCTCTTACAATAACAAATTATCTGTAGATTTTAAATGAATATATATATTATAGTGACATCCACAATAAGCCAAACCGGCCTAGTTTCCTTTTTGCTATATTATTTAGAAGTTTTTTTAGCACGGAAGAGTAAATTTACGATCCTGTGCATTACAATAACTGATTTATGCCTAAAAAAAATGCCAGATAAAAGCAGAAATGTATAAATATTATTGTAAGATCCACAGATAGTTGTAATTTCGTGTATAAAGCATGTAATCAGTGTATTTAAACCGGCCTGCCACAGCCTGACACGGCCTGCCACAGGCTTGAAACAGGCCCGACATCAGGACGACCCAGTTTGACCCCAGATTCGCTTGTATATGGCTCAAATCTCGATAGATTCTCCTTCTCCTAGTTTCATGATCGCTTACTGCCTCTACATTCTATTCAGTTCCAAGACCTGTATAATCTCCAACGTCACAGTCTTCAACGTGGTTAACGCTGAAATCGGAATCTGTGTCAGAGCTTGTACCCTATCTGTGTTATCCGCCATGTTTGACTCTGGCCGCTTCACTGTGTGACGTCACAGGGTAATCGCCGGGCGGATTTACTGGGAGTAAAAATCAGGCACTTTGGAGCCGTATTTCAGGATATTGCATCATCGCTAAAATTTTGAAAATAATTCTAAAAAATAAAGCAGGCCTCAGGGAACTGCTTTTTATTGGTTTTACCCATTCAAAAATTGTGATAACATTCCCCTTTAAGGCACAGAGCACCAAGCAAACAATTGAAAAGTCTAGCAAGAAAATTAACTCGGGCAAGTAACGTTATAGACTGGGGCCGGTTACATAAACGAGCCATTTATGATCTATTGTGTTGCTTGAAATCGCGGATAGTAGGCCGGCCAAGGACACGAAATGTAAATTTGAATGACTTTGTTTGTTTCAAATGGGTACCCATGCTAAATTTGTTCTTTGTGTGTTAAGGATGAAGGTGGGATGGGATACCACCCGGATTTTGGACATTAAAGGTTCATTTCTGGGTCACTTTTAGGGTTAAGTATGGTCAAAATTGGTAAAAGTCGTTCCTAACTTAATTTTCATTGTGATGTTTGTTACCCCATGGCTATCCACACTAAATTGGTTTATGTACTGAATGGCTTTAACGCAGGTATGGATAGCTCGCTAATTATTGGAATTGAGATCATTTTAGGGTCACTTTACGGGTCAAATGAGGTAAAAAATTAGGGGAAATTCTGTTTTATTTTATATATTTTGGGTGGATACTAAGACAACTTTGGCAATTTGAGGTTATTATCAGGTCATTTCGAGGTCATATAACATCCAAAGATGGCCAAAAGATGGGGCTTAAAACAATTTAAAACAGTTTTGTGTGAAACTCCATGTAAAAGAAATAGGTATCAAATCTGAAGGAGATCTAGATATTAGTGTAGGGGTAATTCAGTATTTTTGTTTGTGAATTTTGGCAACATCCATCTTCATATAGACTGGACCTTCCCGATCAAGATAACTGTTGGTCCGAAGTTTTCTTTCTCGAGTTTCAAGTAGTTTGAGTTAACCCTTTCTGGCCTGGGTGATAGAGGGGTCAGAAATTTAATGCCCTTTTAATATTTGCGGTACAACAAGAATGATCAAAAATCGAGAACAAAAACTTACCGTAGTTTTGGAATATATATTTGGCTTATTTTGAGCCTATTTCTGGAATTCTAGTGATTAACCATCATGCGTTAAGTTAAAATGGCGCTTATATTGGTTCATCCATAAATTGCTCTTTTTCAGGTTATTCATACAATAGGCATTATTCTTAGCCCATTGTGCAAATTATAGTTAATACAGCTTTCGCCTTTTTTGAATCTGTTTGCTTAATTCTCAGCTTAAAATAGGATGTTTTAAATCAAAATGGCGGCCATATGGGGTCATCAGAAGATCACACTTTTGGCCGTTGACCGTATAGTTCAAGACATTATTCTTACCTCCTTATGTAAATTTGTCAAAACCGAAGGATCTCTAAACATAGCCCAATATTCTATTCCCATTTTGAATCTATTTACATATCCCAAAGATCAAGATTTGATGGTCAAATTCAAAAATGGTGGGCCATATGGGGTCATCTGAAAATAACACTTTTTCTTGTTACTCGTGTAGGTGAAGGCATTATTCTAACCTCATTGTGCAAAGAGGGATCTCTTAGACTAGCCTAACAACTTACGTCCATTTTGAATCTATATGCATATCTCCAAGATCAAAATACGATGTTCAAATTCAATAAGGAATGTGTGTGGGGTTATCTGAATCTCCTGATTTTCCATGTTGCTCGTGTATATCAAGGCAGTTTTCTTAGTTGGTTGTGCAAATTTATCAAAACCGAAGGATCCCACATCAAAGCCAGATAACTTTTGCCTATTTTAAATCGATTTGCTTAGTCGTCAGATTAAAAATGGTAGTCAAATTCTTCCTTTTTCTTTGTACAAACTTGTTTAAATCGTGCAGAATAACGCCATGGCTTATTACATTATGCCCATTTTTATTCTGTTTGCATAATTTCCAGCAGAGAATACAATTATTAAATTCAAAATGGTGACCATGTGGATTCATCTGAGACTCATATTCTCATTTTGCTCTTATACATGTAATTCAAGGTATTGTGATTACATGGCGCTGGAAGTAGCAATTCCTCACAGCCAAACCCCTTCACAAAACAGATCGGTGTGACTATTTATGGAGAAAGTTTGGCTTTTTCCGTACAATCATCAGCTTAGAAAAATAATCATCGACAGACAATATAATGGTTACATAACGGTTATTATGCCTACCTTAAACCCTACACACTACATACAACTAATTCCGCCAGTCTACCCATTCGTAACAATTAGTATTGTGGATATTAATTTATAACCGATTTGTACCTATTTTTGTCCTCATATACCAAATCGTTACCCTAAAATGACCTTAATTATAATAATTAACGTGTTATCGATGACTACATCCAACCCTATACTACATTCAACTGATTCAACTTAAATACCCAATCGTAACAATTAATACTGTGCATATAACAAATTTTCACAAATTTTTGACCTCGTTTGACCGAAAAGTGACACTAAAATGACCTTTATTCTTTAAAAAACGTGTTATTTATGACTACCTACACTCTACACTACTTACAACTAATTCAACTTGGATACTCATTGGAACAAACAATGCGGTGGATGTTAATTAATAACCGATTTTTACCCATTTTTGGTGTTACTTGACTTCAAGGTTGACCCCAAAATGACCTTAATTTCACAAAATCAGGGTGGCATCCCCTCCTGCCTTCATTCCTACCACTCAAAGAACTAATTTAGCATGGGTACCCATTTGTAACCAAAAATTCTATCGAAAGTATTTTAAAACGATTTTTAAAACGAATGATTTACATAGGTGGATTTACTCTTTAACATGCACACAGAACAGAAAATTGATATGGGAATATGCTTGTCCTGTCGATGGCGGAGCTTTCTGTAAATTCGATTGGATCTACCCTGTCTGGCCTCCACCCACACCAACATCCAAGAGTTCACCATAGTCATCCAAGAGCTCGCCATAATTGTGGAGTCAGCCAAACGTCGCCAAGCTTTTGCAAGTCTATACAGACAATTCTGCCACTGCCTATATCATTAACAATGATCAAACTAAATCTTCTGTGACACTGTGGCTTCTTGACATTTTGAGTTTGTTCTCTCTCTAACCTGTAATTTTAGTTTGTACAACGATTTGCCAAATTCCATCTCTCGTCTCCATGCCCTTAAGCAGATTTGTTAACACACTTTTTGAGCAGTTGGATTTGCCATGCCTGAATACTACTGGTGTCTAAATAAATAAACAAATTGCTTATGGATAACAACTTCTAGTTTATTCAGGACGACGTTTCGATACAGGTACTAGTATCGTTCTCAAGTCAATGACATCAATAAGTAAATAATCAGTATATATACAGTTCCTTGAGTAAATGTCAATAGGATGATAACAATAGTATTATACTAGGTGAGAAATTTATAATATGACAGGATTAGACTGTGGATATGGCTAGATTAATTAACAAGGTGGATTAATTAACAGGGTGGTTGTGGTTTTGTTCTTTTGATGTGGATGGCCTCCAGTAGTTTTCTGTTTTTCCAGTGCATGTGGTTTGTGGCAAGGGGTTTGGTGTTGTTCCAGTTGATTGAGTGGGTGGGGTTTTCTTTGATGTGGTCCGAAACTGCTGATTTCCCGTCTTGTTTGGTCACAGATGATTTGTGTTCTTTCATTCGTTTATTGAGGGGTCTTGATGTTTCGCCGATGTAATGTTTTTTGCAACTGCACTCCAACTTGTAGATTACACCTTTTGGCTGGGGTTGGATGGTTGGGGCTTTTTTACCGGTCGCATTGATGTGATTCTTTAGTTTTCTGTTGGTTGCAAAGGTTGTCTGGATGCTGGCTCGTATCTGGAGTAGTCTGGCGACCTGGTGACTTGTCTTGCCTATGTAGGGTAGAGTTATTCGGATATTTGGGCCCTCTTCTCTGATAGTACGTTGTCTCTGGTTTGGTTGTAGTGCTTGTTTTACAGTTTTTTCCACTAGGTGTTTGGGATAATCGTTGTAATTGCTGAAAACGGTCTTGATGTGGGAGATTTCGTTATCAAGGTCAGTTGAACAGATGGATTGTGCTCGTTTGGTTAGTGTTGAGATGATGGCTGTCTTTGTTTGGGCTGGATGGTTGGATCTGTAGTGGATATATTGGTCGGAATGGGTGGGCTTTCGGTACACACTAGTTTGTAGGCCGGTTGGTGATCTGCTGACAAGGACGTCCAGGAAAGGGAGAGCGTTGTTGGTTTCAGTTTCCATGGTGAACTTTAGACGTTGATGCTGGGTGTTGAGATGGTGGAGTAGTGTGACCGGGTCATCTGTTTGTTGGAGGGGGACTAAAGTGTCATCCACTTTTCGTAGCCAGACTAGAGGTTGGACAGGGGAGGTTTGGAGGGCCCGGTTTTCAAGGTCAGTCAGGTAGATTTCAGATACTATGGGTGACAGCGGGGAACCCATGGGAAGTCCGTGGATCTGTTCATAGAATGTGTCTCCCCACGAGAAGTATGTAGATGATAGGCAGCACTGTAAAAGCCGGATTATGCTGTTGGTCGTAAGGGTAGTGTTGTTGATCGGGTGTGCCTCCAACTTTTGTTTGATAACTTGTATAGCATCAGTGGTTGGTACATTCGTGAATAAGTCAACGACATCATAGCTGACCAGTTGACATGGAGTGCTGATGCTCTGGATTTTGTTGCAAAATTCTGCGGAATCCTTGATGTATGACGTGGCTGATCTTCCAAATGGGGCGAGGAGCTGGGTCAGATGTTGTGCTGTGTTATAGAACACGGTGTCTCTGGAGCATATCCGTAAACGGGCTTTGGTCGGATCTTTGTGAATTTTGATCGTTGCTCTGGCATATGGGGGCCGTGGATGTTGGATAAGTAGCTTTTTGTGGAGGTTTGGCTGGATTTCTTTCTTCTCTTTTTTTAGGTCTTTGAGAATGGCTCTATGTTGACGGTCGTAACGGTTGGTCGGATCTTTTTTAATTACTTTATAGGTGCTTTGGTCGGTGAGGAGATTGTCAACAAGGCTGTTGAAGTCCGTGGTGTCTAGGATTGCGGTGGCTTTCCCTTTGTCTGCTGGGGCAAGGACTATAGATTTATCCTTCTGCAGCTCAGTGATGGCATGACGTTCACCTTGGGACAGGTTGTCAGTCTGTGGTCGAGCCTTGGAAAGGATTTCGGCTACTTGATGTCTTAAATAGTCTACATTGCCTCCTGATGCTAATTGTTGTAGGCCTTTCTCGATGTTTACGATGAATTCATCTGTGGGAAATTTGTGGTTGGTGGGCGCAAAGTTTAGACCCTTGGAAAGGAGTTTGAGTTGATCATCTGTAAGCTGTTTGCTACTGAGATTCACCACGGTTTTGGTGAGGCATGGCTGCTTATCTGTATACTCGTGTCTAACTGGGGCAGTCTGTTGGCGGTTAAGTTGGTCGAACTTCTTCAACTGGTTGAGTTTGACTTTGGTGTTCAGGGAGGCATTGGACGCAGACTGGGACTGGCGGAGTTGGCTGTAGAGTGCTGGTTGGATGACCCGATTCAAGCTTTTGTTGCTGTGTGATGATGGCAGTTAGTGATATAGCCTTGGATCTACGGTGGTGTCTGATCCGCTCTTTAACCAATAGTCTGCTGGCATTGTCGGTGATTCTCTGGGCGGCTTCAGACTTCACAGGAGGTACAATTCTGAGGCCTTTAGGTATAATATCCCGGTTTCGGCATCTCATTATAAAGGTCACATGGTTGCTGCTCTTGAGGTATTTCTTTTCCAGGTTGTTGAGTCGGTTGATGTCTCGGATTGCCGCATCTCCATGGTGATGACGTATGGTTTCCTTAAATGGCATTTAGAAGTTGGGAAGTAGATAAATAAAGAAATTGCTTATGGATAACAACTTCAAGTTTATTGAGGACGACGTTTCGATACAGGTACTAGTATCGTTCTCAAGTCAATGACATCAATAAGTAAATAACCAGTATATATACAGTTCCTTGAGTAAATGTCAATAGGATGATAACAATAGTATTATACTAGGTTTGAAATTTATAATAGGACAGGATTAGACTGTGGATATGGCTAGATTAATTAACAAGATGGATTAATTAACAAGGTGGGCTTCTAGGCACGGTGGGGTTCCTGGATTAGTAGGTCATAGGCGCTGGGGATGAATAGGCCCTGGTCTCTGTTCAGTTGTGGTTTTGTTCTTTTGATGTGGATGGCCTCCAGTAGTTTTCTGTTTTTCCAGTGCATGTGGTTTGTGGCAAAGGGTTTGGTGTTGTTCCAGTTGATTGAGTGGGTGGGGTTTTCTTTGATGTGGTCCGAAACTGCTGATTTCCAGTCTTGTTTGGTCACAGATGATTTGTGTTCTTTCATTCGTTTATTGAGGGTCTTGATGTTTCGCCGATGTAATGTTTTTTGCAACTGCACTCCAACTTGTAGATTACACCTTTTGGCTGGGGTTGGGTGGTTGGGGCTTTTTTACCGGTCGCATTGATGTGATTCTTTAGTTTTCTGTTGGTTGCAAAGGTTGTCTGCATGCTGGTTCGTGTCTGGAATAGTCTGGCGACCTGGTGACTTGTCTTGCCTATGTAGGGTAGATTTATTCGGATATTTGGGCCCTCTTCTCTGATAGTACGTTGTCTCTGGTTTGGTTGTAGTGCTTGTTTTACACTAGGTGTTTGGGATAATCATTGTAATTGCTGAAAACGGTCTTGATGTGGGAAATTTCGTTGTCAAGGTCAGTTGAACAGATGGATTGTGCTCGTTTGGTTAGTGTTGAGATGATGGCTGTCTTTGTTTGGGCTGGATGGTTGGATCTGTAGTGGATATATTGGTCGGAATGGGTGGGCTTTCGGTACACACTAGTTTGTAGGCCGGTTGGTGATCTGCTGACAAGGACGTCCAGCAAAGGGAGAGCGTTGTTGGTTTCAGTTTCCATGGTGAATGTTAGACGTTGATGCTGGGTGTTGAGATGGTTGAGTAGTGTGACCGGGTCATCTGTTTGTTGGAGGGGGACGAAAGTGTCATCCACTTTTCGTAGCCAGACTAGAGGTTGGACATGGGAGGTTTGGAGGGCCCGGTTTTCAAGGTCAGTCAGGTAGATTTCAGATACTATGGGTGACGGCGGGGAACCCATGGGAAGTCCGTGGATCTGTTCATAGAATGTGTCTCCCCACGAGAAGTATGTAGATGATAGGGTTGATCGGGTGTGCCTCCAAGACATCAACCGACTCAACAACCTGGAAAAGAAATACCTCAAGAGCAGCAACCACGTGACCTTTTTAATGAGATGCCGAAACCGGGATATTATACCTAAAGGCCTCAGAATTGTATCTCCTGTGAAGTCTGAAGCCGCCCAGAGAATCACCGACAATGCCAGCAGACTATTGGTTAAAGAACGGATCAGACACCACCGTAGATCCAAGGCTATATCACTAACTGCCATCATCACACAGCAACAAAAGCTTGAATCGGTCATCCAACCAGCACTCTACAGCCAACTCCGCCAGTCCCAGCCAGCCCCTGAACACCAAAATCAAACTCAACCAGTTGAAGAAGTTCGACCAACTTAACCGCCAACAGACTGCCCCAGTTAGACACGAGTATACAGATAAGCAGCCATACCTCGCCAAAACCGTGGTGAATCTCAGTAGCAAACAGCTTACAGATGATCAACTCAAACTCCTTTCCAAGGGTCTAAACTTTGCGCCCACCAACAACAAATTTCCCACAGATGAATTCATCGTAAACATCGAGAAAGGCCTACAACAATTAGCACCAGGAGACAATGTAGACTATTTAATACATCAAGTAGCCGAAATCCTTTCCAAAGCTCGACCACAGACTGACAACCTGTCCCAAGGTGAACGTCATGCCATCACTGAGCTGCAGAAGGATAAATCTATAGTTCTTGCCCCAGCAGACAAAGGGAAAGCCACCGCAATCCTAGACACCACGGACTTCAACAACCTTGTTGACAACCTCCTCACCGACCAAAGCACCTATAAAGTAATTAAAAAAGATCCGACCAACCGTTACGACCGTCAACATAGAGCCATTCTCAAAGACCTAAAAAAGAAGAAAGAAATCCAGCCAGACCTCCGCAAAAAGCTACTTATCCAACATCCACGGCCCCCATATGCCAGAGCAACGATCAAAATTCACAAAGATCCGATCAAAGCCCGTTTACTGATATGCTCCAGAGACACCGTGTTCTATAACACAGCACAACATCTGACCCAGCACCTCGCCCCATTTGGAAGATCAGCCACGTCATACATCAAGGACTCCGCAGAATTTTGCAACAAAATCCAGAGCATCAGCATTCCATGTCAACTGGTCAGCTATGATGTCGTTGACTTATTCACGAATGTACCAACCACTGATGCTATACAAGTTATCAAACAAAAGTTGGAGGCACACCCGATCAACAACACTACCCTTACGACCAACAGCATAATCCGGCTTTTACAGTGCTGCCTATCATCTACATACTTCTCGTGGGGAGACATATTCTATGAACAGATCCACGGACTTCCCATGGGTTCCCCGCTGTCACCCATAGTATCTGAAATCTACCTGACTGACCTTGAAAACCGGGCCCTCCAAACCTCCCCTGTCCAACCTCTAGTCTGGCTACGAAAAGTGGATGACACTTTCGTCCCCCTCCAACAAACAGATGACCCGGTCCCACTACTCAACCATCTCAACACCCAGCATCAACGTTTAAAATTCACCATGGAAACTGAAACCAACAACGCTCTCCCTTTCCTGGACGTCCTTGTCAGCAGATCACCAACCGGCCTACAAACTAGTGTGTACCGAAAGCCCACCCATTCCGACCAATATATCCACTACAGATCCAACCATCCAGCCCAAACAAAGACAGCCATCATCTCAACACTAACCAAACGAGCACAATCCATCTGTTCAACTGACCTTGACAACGAAATCTCCCACATCAAGACCGTTTTCAGCAATTACAACGATTATCCCAAACACCTAGTGGAAAAAACTGTAAAACAAGCACTACAACCAAACCAGAGACAACGTACTATCAGAGAAGAGGGCCCAAATATCCGAATAACTCTACCCTACATAGGCAAGACAAGTCACCAGGTCGCCAGACTACTCCAGACACGAGCCAGCATCCAGACAACCTTTGCAGCCAACAGAAAACTAAAGAATCACATCAATGCGACCGGTAAAAAAGCCCCAACCCCAGCCAAAAGGTGTAATCTACAAGTTGGAGTGCAGTTGCAAAAAACATTACATCGGCGAAACATCAAGACCCCTCAATAAACGAATGAAAGAACACAAATCATCTGTGACCAAACAAGACGGGAAATCAGCAGTTTCGGACCACATCAAAGAAAACCCCACCCACTCAATCAACTGGAACATCACCAAACCCCTTGCCACAAACCACATGCACTGGAAAAACAGAAAACTACTGGAGGCCATCCACATCAAAAGAACAAAACCACAACTGAACAGAGACCAGGGCCTATTCATCCCCAGCGCCTATGACCTACTAATCCAGGAACCCCACCGTGCCTAGAAGCCCACCTTGTTAATTAATCCACCTTGTTAATTAATCTAGCCATATCCACAGTCTAATCCTGTCCTATTATAAATTTCTCACCTAGTATAATACTATTGTTATCATTCTATTGACATTTACTCAAGGAACTGTATATATACTGATTATTTACTTATTGATGTCACAACGAGGGTATAGACGCCATTTTAGCTTGGGTCCCCGCGCATGTCAACACCAGAGGTAACGAAGCAGCCGACCAAACTGCCAAAGACAGTCTTGCAAAAACCACACACGATGTGCCAATAGGATTAAGATATAAGGAACTCAACACTATCATTAGACGCAAAATAGATAGCAAGTGGCAAAAGGAATGGAACGAAGAAGAACGTGGACGATGGTTACATAAGATTCTTGATGGAGAGAAAAGACAAGTCCAAGGATTCCAGTTAGACAATAAGCGTGATGACCGCATCATCACAAGATTAAGACTAGGCAAAACCGGACTTAAATCACATCTGTCCATGCTTCTGAAAAACACCTCACCACTCTGTACCGCATGCAACAATGTAGAAGAAACAATAGAACATGTCCTACTTGAATGCCCTAAACACTACCCACAACGCGAGATACTTAGAAACGAATTAAAAAAATTCAACTCTCCCTTAACATTACCAGCGATATTAAACCCTAAGTCCCCCATTAGAAAACAGGTATTCAAGTCCTTAATAGATTTTATCAAAACTGCTGGCTATTATTCCAGTATATAACACTACCCCCGTGCATGCGCACCACTAACTAACAGTGTCAGCATTGGCCAAAATTTCTCTTTTGGAATAAAATTTAGGCAATGTGAGCACCGGAGATACCATGTTCCGTGTGGGCCGGTTGCCACATTAGTCTCAAAAATCGGAGGCCAAGACCAATCAACATCCCTGCGACAATATTGGCCAAAAATCTCTCTTTCGCAATAAAATAGGCAATGTGGGCACCGGAGATACCATGTTCCGTGTGGGCCGGTTGCCACATTAGTCTCAAAAATCGGAGGCCAAGACCAATCAACATCCCTGCGACAATATTGGCCAAAAATCTATCTTTCGCAATAAAATAGGCAATGTGGGCACCGGAGATACCATGTTCCGTGTGGGCCGGTAACCACATTCGTCTCTAAAACCTAAAGGCCGCTACCAATTCAACAACCAAGGACATAAATCATTAGCACACGTCCAAGAAACAACCACGCACACAGATAATGTCACTCACAAAAATGAATACTACACACTGTTTCATCTTATACTTTCAGAAATGGAGATGAACACGATGAAGGTCATCACCGTCGGTCCATAAGAACGTCCAGAACCAGAATACTCCACCCTATACCACGCCAGACACGCTACCCCATAGATGTCACCGAACTAGCGCCTCAACACAGCACAGCACAGCACACTGAAGCCCACAGACGAACAAGACCAGACATCAAACAGAACACTAATGACGACAAAAATTATTAAACAGCACCTAACGGCACACCGAAGACCAAAGACGGGCTGGACAAGACTGAAAACAGAAGACGGATGACGATCACAAGAATACCAACATCGCCGCACAACAAGAAACCTCCAGAACCAGAACATCACATCCTAAACCACACCGACACGCTACCCCATAGATGACACCGAACTGACGCCTTAACACAGAATATGATCCTTTGACTTTCACGCAATATAGGACGTAGACCTGCCGTCCTGTGCCCCAATACACACTCCAAGCAATTGTTACAGGCACAGATTTCTGGAAGAACCCACCCTGTTCCCAAGGGCGTCGTTAGTGAAGTCGATCCGAAAAATCCTGAAGACGCCCATGGTTCTCCCAGTTTTTTCTGGACGGCTTTGTGCGTACAAAGGGGTACCAAGACAAAGGGATCATACACGCGATTACAGTGAACTCATATTTACCAGTATAACTTAACCAAAAACCAAAAAGAGACTTATGAACTTGTACATATAGCGATTCTTATTTACTTCTAGTTATATCTCCTACTAATCTCTCATTGTTATTTATTATTTATTTATTTATTTATTTATTTATTTATATATTTAGCGCTGGAAAAGATATTCAATAAACAAAGTAATGTACCGCGAAATTCAAATAAAACATTGAGTTGATGGGCCGCGAAATCCGAATGGGAAGCGGCCCTTAAACTACAATTTCAATCAATCAATTGATGTCATTGACTTGAGAACGATACTAGTACCTGTATCGAAACGTCGTCCTGAATAAACTAGAAGTTGTTATCCATAAGCAATTTGTTTATTTATCTACTTCCCAACTTCTAAATGCCACTTAAGGAAAACTACTGGTGTCTCCTGGCACTATGTGCTTTATTTCTACACAGATTAGCAGTGGCAGATTTACTACAACTTGATCATGAAGCAGCCTTTCGGGAATCTAACTCCTTGGCCTAGTCTTCCAGACTAAAAGTGATAGACATAATTGAACATTGTTTGAATACATTATATCTAGTTGGTCCCTGGTAAATTGTATAATAACTACATAATGTATATCCAATGCCCACAATAAGGCCAAAAATACTTGTCACGGGATACATGTACCATAACTGCATATCTGATCTTAGCTATTGGATAATTTATGTATCTATTTATTTTCTTCATTTTTCTGCTGTATTTTGATTTTTGTATTCTTTTATTGCAAGGACTGTGAATCCAACACTTTTTCTACGTTTTTTTAAAATATTTTTGTATTCTTTTACTGCAAGGACTGTGAATCCAACACATCTCTATTCAAACTCCATCCTGCTGTTTTTGCCTGACCTAAAACACTACATAGCTGCATCAAGCAGTTGTCCTTTGTGGGAGTAGTGCTAAACAGTGTTGTTAAATGTTAAATTGTCAAATAAACTATACAAATGTATTGGTCAAGTCATAGAGCTGAAAGCAGTGTAATCATGTATCTCCATCTTGTTGATTTTTTCTTACCTGTAAATACACCATACAAATGGGAATCCAACACATCTCTGTCCAAACTACATCCAAGATTAGCATAGAGAATATGAAATTCTGACTTACATCTCACATCAACTTTACAAATAGGCCATCCTGTTTACGTGTATTTCCTGAGCTGATATAATTTATGGCTCTTCGTGGATGTGTTTATTGATCAATCTTTGCAGTATTTGCTACCTCTTTATCACTAAGTGGTATCTATCTGCCGTGTACCACAGCTCGTACACAGTAATGTACAACTGTTCATGTTACTCCATTTATTGTATATATGTCGTATATTGTTGTTGTTGTTGTGTATATATGTTGTGTTTCTTTCCATATATGCTTAGCGTTGTGTACACCTGTATGAAATTGATAATGACTACAGATATAATATTTTAACCTCTATTAATGACCTAAACGATAATGGATAATCAAATCTTCTCTGAGGGCGTTCCACTCCCGAACCTCATGCCGTACCTTCCATTTTACAACGAGAGCCATATTCCAGAATCAACTGATAATACAGAGAGATCACACACTGACCTGACTTTAAATGAAATTGAGAACATGTGCTTCAATCCAATCATATTGAACGATATCGAACATAGTGCAACAAATATAGATGACAATGAATATGAAATATCGCATTGGAGTAGCATCGCCACCCATCAATCCAATTACTATACTGATCGATCTTTTAATGACCATACAGGAAATATCCCCGATATTGATGAATCACCTTCTTTCTTTCATTTGAATGCAAGAAGTCTGCTAAAACATCAAATAGAGATAACCGGTTTCCTGCATAGCTTAAACTACAAATTCTCGGCCTTAGGTTTCTCTGAAAGCTGGTTGAACTCTACTACTGAATCGCTTATCGACATACCTGGCTATAAACCATACTTCTCCTCCAGATGTAGAAAAAAGGGTGGGGGTCTAGTTATCTTCATTGATGAGAGGATACAAACATGCAAGCTCAGAGAAGACTTGACAAGTATTGACGAGAGTGGTGAATATGAATCTCTATTTGTGGAATTCAACCATGCATCTTGCAAGTATCTTGTGGGTATTCTCTACACACTTAGCCCAGAAGGTGTAAATTACACCTCTACGGGGTGTAAATGGCTTGTCCCAGGGCTAACACCCTTTTGGGTGTGAATTAACACCCTCCCGGAAAGGTGTAAATTTACACCTTCTCGAGAAGGTGTTAAGTTACACCTTTTTTGCTCACATTACACCTTCTATGGGTGTTCATTCACACCTTCTGAATAAAATTTGCACCTTCCAGACAAATTTATAACCATATTTTGGGGGGAACCCAGCATCCCATGGGTGTTTATTTACACCTTTTGACCACAACTAAACCTTTCAGTGGTGTTAATTTACACCTTTTCAACAGAATTACACCTTCCTTGGGTGTTCATTCACACCTTTTAGGCAAATTTGAATCATCTAGGGGTGCTAAAATACACCTTCTGGTGATCATTCCATCTTCCAGGGTGTTAAATCACACCTTATTAGTAAGACCTTTCATTGGTGTTAATTCACACCTTTTGACTGAGATTACACCCTCTTGGGTGGTTATTTACACCTTTTGGCCACATTTAAACCTTCTAGAGGTGCTAAAATACACCTTCTGGAGACGATTCCATCTTCCAGGGGTGTTAAAACACACCCATTTCGTGAGAATTACACCTTCAAAAGGTGTAAATTTGCACCTTTTTAGTGAGAATTAGTGGTGTTCGTACCACCCAGTAATGGCTCTTGGTTGAGGTACACAATAAGAACATTAACACAAAATATATGTATGATATATTTTATTAAGGAAATCAGAAAAAGCACATTTACATTGGTCTTTCATGTTAGCCCTCCCTGATGTCATAGTTCACTCTCAATCCCTGGAAGCACAAAGTTCAAACGATTAAAAATACAAGCATCCCAACCCAACCTAAATTGAGCACGTTATGTTCATGTCACTTATGCCTCCAACTTTCACCCGCCTACAGATATCGTATAACTATTTATATACACACAAGTTTTTACCCCCGCCCACTAAAGCACAAAGTTCAAACAATTTAAAACACAAAGTTCACAAGCAACCCAACCCAACCCAAATTCAGCATGTCCTGTTGCACATGACAGCGACCCCGCCTCCTCACCTCATCCCATAGTACAGACATCAAACAGCTATAATATATACAGATGAATCTTAACCCTCAAAGCACAAAGACTTAAATATACAAGCACTCCAATCCAGGTACCGACCAAGAAGTAAAATAAGTTGCTCATCCTAAATAATAATTGGGTATCTTGAATATCCTAAATAATAATTGGGTATCTCTGCTCGTATGTGTTAATACAGGTTTCATGAAAAGTTACCCTTCATTAGATTTTTCACCCTGAATACAAATGGATGCACATGTATGGGGCCGATTTAACAACTTACTCCATGGAAAAAATTAATAAAAATAAAGGTAACAGATAATAATGAAATAAAAACTAGCAATCCGGTTACATATCCATGATCAGTGTTCTGGGTTCGTAAACAGATAAAAAAAAAGGGGGGGGGGGGTCCTAGCCGTCCCCCAGAAAAAAAACGTTAACAATTTTAATGAAAAGTTTACGCCAATACTACAATCGCTTCAAAAAGAGAAAAACAAATGTATCTTAATGGGAGACTTTAACGTAGATTTATTCAAAACCGATCGTCATAGTCCATCCAAACTTTTCTTGAAAACATGAAATCTAATTATTTCTTTCCCCAGATAACTAAACCAACTCGGGTCCAGTCCCCATCTGCCACATTAATTGATAACATTTTTCTAAATTTCCACGAAGAAAATCTTCTTTCTGGCATATTTATAACTGAAATAACAGACCACTTCCCCATCTTTCGCATTCTAAAACCACATCCACCCAACAGGCCCCCAGTACAAAATATCTCCTTTCGTAAAATTACTTCCGAACAGAAAGAGAGCTTCACGACAACAATTGGCAATACAGACTGGAATGATGTCAGCAATGTTGCATATGATACTGACTGCATACTAGACTTATTTCTGGGGAAATTTAACCAGATATATAATGACTACTTTCCAGTTGTAGCATTAAAAACTGCAAAACAAAGTAGAATTATCAAACCATGGATAACTTACGGTATTTTAACATCTATCCACGAAAAAAACCGCTTATACAGACTTCAATTAATTAACCAGGACTACGACTCTCGTAAAACTTACCGAAAGTATAGGAACAAATTAAATAATTTAATTCGCCATGCTAGGAAAACCTATTTCAAAGCAAAATTTAATGAACACCATAACGACATTAAAGGAACATGGAGAATTCTGAACCAGGTAGTGCACCGTAAAAAAAACTTCGACCGTTCCCCAGTCTATAAATATAAATGCAACAGAAACCTCTGATAGTCAACTAATTTCTGAAAAATTCAACGAACACTTTAACACCGTCGCCTCAAAATTAGATTAAAAAATTCCGAACACAACAAAGAAATTCGATGACTATTTAGGCACTCCTATTTTAAACAACTTCACGTTTTCCACCGTGCACCCCTGTAATGTACAATCTACTATAATGAGCATGAAATCAGCTGCACCAGGGTTAGATGGCATACGCATGTCCTTAGTAAAACTAGTCTCTGAATCTATTTGTTACCCTCTTTGTCACATATTCAATCTGTCCTTTACTGAAGGTATTGTTCCTAACTCCCTAAAGGCAGCTAAAGTAACTCCGGTCTACAAATCTGGAGATATTAATTCTCTTGATAACTATCGACCAATTTCTGTCCTTCCGTGCCTAAGCAAAATTCTTGAAAAACTTGCAGCAAATATGATCAAATTTTTTTTAGACAACAATAATGTTATCTCTCCGAGCCTGCTATCTATTTGATAGACTGGCTATGGCAAAGGAGGCAAAAGAATTTAGCATCGTCACGTTTCTTGATTTATCGAAGGCTTTCGATACGGTAAACCACAATATTCTCCTGTCGAAACTAAATCATTCCGTTTTCAGGGGCCCATCAACTAGTTGGTTTAAAAGCTATCTCTCAAACAGACAACAACGTGTTTCATATAATAATGCATTATCCTCTTCTGAGTTAATTACGTGCGGTGTGCCGCAAGGATCCATCCTCGGGCCGCTTCTTTTCCTCCTGTATATCAATGATATCGATAAAGTTTCTGATTTACTCATGACTATCCTTTTTGCAGACGACACTAGCGTTGTACTCTCGGGTAAAAACATCATGGATCTCATAGACACTATGTCTAACGAACTGGACAAACTCCATAACTGGTTTTCTTCCAACCGTCTATCTCTGAACATTAAAAAAAACAAATATATGTTAATAAAATGTAAAAATACCTCTGATCCCTTGCCCCCTGTTCACATTTCTGGAACAGATATTGAACTGGTGAATAATTTCAAATTCCTTGGCATCCTGTTTAATGATGTTCTGAACTGGACAAATCATATAGATTATATTTGCAGGAAGGTGTCGAGAAACATAGGTATAACTAATCACATAAAAAACTCTATAAATAAGAAAACACTTTACATATTATATTACTCTCTGATCTTTCCTTATCTATCGTACGGAAATATTCTATGGGGAAATACGTACTCAAGCCATCTAAATCCGTTGCTTCTGCTTCAAAAGCGTGCTGTAAGGATTAGATCACTTTCCAATAAACGTGATCATACACTTCCAATTTTCCTCTCGCTGCAAATTTTGCCACTTCTTCAACTGAACCAATATTCTTGCTTACGTCATGTGCACAAGGTTTTATATAATCTTGATCAATTACCAACATCTACCAGATCTACTTCACCAGGCAATATGCTATTCATCAACATCAAACAAGAACCCGCAACATCAATCTCTACAGACCATTTCACTACTCCAACTTATCTTATTATACTCTTAAGTGCTCAGGTCCTCGGGAATGGAACAAACTTCCCTCTTACTTAAAAACAATTGATTCCTCGTCATTCTTCAAGTCAAAGGTTAAATCCTATCTTCTTGAAAAATGTAATCAAGTTTGATGATCCTTCGTATTAAGCTGTGTTCACATCGCATCGTTTTTTGGCTCAACTCACCTATTACATTCGCTCAACCTAACTAGCTAAATATGTAGGGATAGAACAAGCCCATCTGGGCTTTATTCCCGCCATCCACATTTCTACAACTGTCAATCTCATGTTATCATATAAATAATATATATAATTTTTTTTCTTCCCCTTATATGATTGACGCTGAATATGTATTTCTCCATGGTTATTTGGTGAATAAAATCTAATCTAATCTAACTATTCTATACCTCTCAACTGAAGTGCTAATGTGAGTTCTGTGCGCGTATCAGCTGTTCTCCTGTACCCGCGTCGCACAACACCAACATAGTATGTGGCATACTGGGCACGCTCCAAGACGTTCAGCGCTATCCCCGAGTACATAAGCGTTGTTAAGATCCTACGTACTCCGTCATTCGGGTCACTCTGACCCCTTACACGAATACTAATATTAAATCTCTAATATTAAATCTCTACTAACTGGGGTTAAGCGTGCCAAAGGGTCTTCTCCCTGGTTTAAATTACCACTTACATCATTTATAAGCCATTCAGAAAGCCTCAACTGCATTCTATGTTCTGACATGCGAGAAGTGAACAAGGGTATTATCCTGTCAATAGGGCTTCAAAAAGTGTTCATTCCCGCCAGAGGGGGCATGAAGCCGCCCTACCTTTTTTACCTGGTAAATCTGTATGCCCTGACTTTGCTTTTATCCAGTTTATTGGCGCTGCCGGTTTTATGATGGATGATGCACCCCTGCTCACTTACTTCAGGCAACGTAAACCTGTGGCCTTGACAGCTCTCAATTTCGGCGGTCCCTCCGTTGCCTGCTGCTAGAAATAGCCCTTTTCGAAAAGTGACTGATCTCCTCTGAATGAATGTCCCTCTTTGAGGTAAGAAATATGAAAAGATGCTTCCAGGAAATAGTCGTCTCGTTTTCACTTTTCCCAAACGCACCCGCATTTATTTTGAATAATATAATGATAAACTATTCCGGAAAATTTGTTGAAAAACTATTCTGCTGATATTTTCTACAAAAACCGATATGTGTACGTGTACATTAGCAAGTTAATTCTCGAGAACAATATAGAATAGTTCATTAATAAAACTAATTGTGAAGGCCTTTTGTACTTACCGGAAGTTTTCTGTGCCAAAATGCCCCTATTGAAACAAGGGAGACAAAACCCTTTACGAATTGGGCTATAGGGTTTACCTGTGCCGAATGCAACACTCATTATCTGCGTCGTGGTGGCTTGTCTGGCTTGTCTGTGCCGGTGTCCCTCTTCCAGTCATCAGGGTCATCGGCGAATGGAAAAGTGACTCTGTGTCTCGTTATATTCGGCCCGATCACCGGAACATTTTGCAGTTCCTTAGTTCTCTAAACTAGCTCTAGAGAGACTATATCCTACTGTGGATTGGGATTGTATTAAATTACGTTATTACATATCGCACCTTGTGCAAGAGCCAATATGGACACTCCCTTTATGAACTGCTAATCATATCATTTATGGACTTTTATAGACAAGTCAGTCCATCTTTCTTGGTGAAATTGGGTAACTTTATTGCGTACATGTGTAATTGGAATCACTACTGCTTAAACATTAAATGCTTATCTACATTTTGCTTGTAGCATTATGTGTTTAAATTTGCCTATGGCGTGCTCATCCGTATTATGTCTTTCGCCGCAGCTCGCTGACTTTGTAGTCGCTGACATAGTTTCTAGATTAGTTGCATAATTTTATATAGCAATAAAATTATCTCGGCGTGTTGTGTTTTGAAGTCGCCTAAATATATAGGAGTAGCACCTGTGGGAATATGATTAAGCATATTCAAAAGGTGAATAAACATGATAAACAGAAATAAAGTATTGGATGTACCTGTTTTATCGGTAATTTTATAAAACTGATATAACTTTTCAAAACGACTGTGTTGTACATTCACGTCTATTTTTTAGCCAACGGGGCTTTTATCTTTCCTTGACAAGTATCTTATATATATACAGTTCACTAATGCACACAGTGCGGAAGCTGTGCTTATAGAAAGAAGCATTATACATGTTCGAAGAAAACAAATATCACCCCGACAAAACATATCATCGGAATTCTGTTGGAGTTGAGCCTCATCATACAAAATGCCTACTATGGCCTGTAGTACTGCTGTCACAAGCAATAGTGCCATACAAAAAAATCCTATTATGTTGGCCAAGTGCTGAATACCGAATTTCTCTAATAGCATCATTGATGGCAGCAAATAGCCCGCCCCCATGCCAAGGCCACTAAGGACAGTGATTAGGTGAACGGTGATGTAGTTCAGAGTTGTAATCCCTAACACCATTGCAATCACGAAAGCGACATAGCAGGTGAAAAGAAGACAATACCCACACAGAACAGACCGAAATATGTCATATAAGGAGCCGAAAGATATTCTGACGATGACTATTGTGATTGTTAGCACATAGACTAGGTTTAGTGGCTGCTCTAGGTATACAGACTTCGCAAACATTGTCGCATTATTCATGTATACGCGTGTGCAGGCATAAAACAACACGGAGGGCCAAAGCAACAAGTGGAAATATAGGGACCTAAACATCTGGGTCAGGGCTACTGTACCGTTCGATCCTGGATTGGAAAAAGTCTCATTTGCTGCGTTTTCAGAGCCTTGCATCGATTCAGAACCGTTCAGTGGGACCATTTCTGTATTATCTTCCGCTAGATAGGGTTTATGATAAACAAAACATATTGAAACAGAGGCGACGTTAAATGCAGATATTGTGAAGAAGAACAAATGCAGGTCTTGGTTTTCTTGGAACAAGCCTTGATACAGAAGGGCTAGGAATATTTTTCCAGATGCAGATATTGCTGTGTACGCTCCGAGGAGTTTTCCTCTTGCTTTCTTGTCGAAGTTTCCAGTTCCAATAACCATGCAGATAACAGTGGTCATATTGTTTCCAGAACCTGAAATAGAAAGTAGTAATCTGAAACTGATAATGAAAGGGCATGTTGCAACCGTTCTAGAATTTTGTAGTCTACAGAAAATGAAACTGATCAGGATGAAGGGTCTTTTGTCTGTTGAATATGAACGTGAGATCCGTCATTCAGTAGAATATTTTCGCCTCAATATTTGTGAGGTATACATGTATACAACACTTTTATATTGATTATGAAACGGATCTTCAAGATCTGTTTCTTTTCAGCTCGAGAATGTTTGCCATTACACTCTGCGTCCCAATGTTTCCGTCGCCACCATTTTGAAAATTCTACAGTAATATGTGATGTTGTGTTTTGTGGTTGCCTAGCCACGTTGGCATCAAAGTAAATACTGAAGATGATGAAATGGCTAGATAATGTCATTGATCCTGGTGGAGTCCCATATAGCGATTTCAGACCCTCTATCTATGCTTCTGTGAGAAAGATGTTTCAATCTTTATGGGATGCTGTGGATAATAACAAAAATGTAGAATATAGTAATTTGAGCAGCCAGAAACGTTTCGATCAAAGCATGATCAGGGGATGTTTATGTTATTTGAGAGAAATCGGTTTGTTTTGAAAGTTTCAATGTGTGTACATGTTTCTGGCTTGTTGTGTTGATTACTTCTGGATTGCTGTGTTATTGACTTGTTTTTCTTGGAACACTTAGAATTTTGTTTGAGCGTCACTATATAGCTGAAATATGGCTGAACGTGCATGACGTTAAACCTCAATTCTCTTTCTCTTTCTCTCCATTTTCACTCGGATAAAAGAACAGTATTGATGTTCAGTGAAATTTAATGCGTTTTTTTTTTGCTTTGATCTTCTTATATTTCGGTCGATGAATATCCGAGGAATGTAAGAGTCAGGATCCCTCAGCAGCCGTCGTCCTCAAAGAAATTCTGCCCCGACAATATTAGCGCCATTATGCCATTAACTAAGGAGCCGTAAATGGAACAAGGTAAAAATAATCTTTGAAATATTAGCCCTCGAAGAAAAGTAAAAGTCTTTTTTCTTCGTTTTTCGGGCCGTCCTATGGTGAAGAAAAAATATTATTTGACATTTTCTTTTCTTTTTCAGAGCTAATTTTTGGTAACACGCGCCCGCGTTATTCAACCAATGCACTTCTTCACTGAAGTTCTAAGAAGATAGCATGTATGACCGTCGGGACAGTTTGATAGAAGAGTACTTCAGTGTTGGATTGAAGTAGCGTGATATTATCTTCGTGCTTGAAACGGAACACTGAAGTACTCTTCTATCAAATTGTCCCGATGGTAAAATATTCCCTGTCCTTAGAGCTTTAACGAAGGAAGTTTGTGTGGCGATATTTCATTGGTTGATTAAATCGGGGTACCTGTTACTAACGAGGAACCCGTGTTATTAGCACAAGGTCCATGTTATTAACACAGGGTCCGTGTTTTTCTATTGTATGGGTATATTTCAGTGGCTGATTTATATTACTAAACATTAGCTCGAAAATGAAACAGTGACTCGTTACTCAACCCTATCTGACCTGGGGTTTTGAGACCTGTTCAGACCTGAAGGGGGGGGGGGCAAAATCCGTCCAGTTAGAGGGCTAAAACTTATCACACTTTACCAGAAAATGTAAAAAAAAATCAAGATGGCCTCTCTGACGAGGTCACAGTGACGTCATTCTCAAAATCGGTTTTTTGCGTAGATTTTTCGGTAAGATTTTTCGAATTTTTTATTTGTGAAATTTCTCCGCAAAAACTGCATGATAAATTAGTAAATATTAATGTGGTGTAAATTAAAATTGTTATGGTGTTATGCAAATAGGTTCAAAATGACCCCAATATGATAAACTATAAAGTCAAGGAGTTTCAGCTCTCCATGTTTTGTGGTTCCGGGGATACCACAGAAAGTTTGGTAGGGGAGCCATTTTGCCCCCCCCCCAACCTATACCCCCTCCCCCAGGCCTGCCAGGGTTAATCACGTGGAGTCAGCCTGGTGGCACAAAACTCGTGCGAACTCATCATGTGAAAGTTAAACAGTATCTAGATCATTTCAGGTTGCGTTTATTCACCTTTTATACTTTTGCAGAATCAATGGTTTCCTGCTGTTTAGAGAATTTCGAGATTTTTTTATTTTATTTCTTTTATTATTATTAATATTGTTATCTTTTTCCAATTCCATTACAACATGCCCAATTTTACAGATATTACATTAAAAAGTAAATACATACAGATTAATTGGCATACATAATCTATGTACTCGGGCTGGTAAAAATATTACTTGCTATTGTACACGAGCAATTTTGAACACAAGCGCCATGTGTTTGAAGTAGCCCAGTGAACCAGTTGGTACCCAAGCTGATTGTTTTAATCTCTGACGTAGTTTTCCAGTATATGCCTTTTTTTAGATTTTTCATCGAAAATGTAGTCTTTGCGATGATTATTTCTATTTTGTATTGATCTTGAACTTATGAACTAAAATAATAATATGTAGTGTTTAATTTTGAACTTATTAGTGTAAATATATCTTTTCACAATCAGCATCAGGGCACTGCTGCCTATCCCGGACATATACCATTTTATCATTTGTCAGATCACACCTGATTTTTGTCATTCAACCATCCCTGCACATCAGAACACAGTTTCTTAACCGTTGAGCAAAAAATCATCAGGTGTTCTATACTTTCCTTCTCTTTATTGCAGCAGTAATAATTTTGTTTTCTTATGTTATATAAGAAGGAATTTGTACATGACATTTAAACGTTTTATATTGAAAATTTAGAAGTTTTGTTTGCTGGTTGCTTTTAAAATTATTTGTGTATATTTTTCTCCAGTCATTTCTCGCTGCTATTGAACTGAACTGTATCATTCGTATTATTTAGTATATCATTGAAATTTTACTACCTCTTTTCTGCCTTTCGGTGTCTAGCACCGATAAATACATGTATATGCACGTGGTTGAAAAGCTTTTAGTCAATGAATGCTTCCTTATGCAATATTTTCTTTCAGTATAGCAAAATCTAAAAAGTTCCCCTTGTAAATTGACAAGGTCGCGTCCATATTTAATACCATTTTTGCCCCAGTGATTGTCTTAACCCTATCTGGCCTGGGCGTTTTGGGACATATCCTGGCCTGGGGAGGAGAAATGGCTCCTAATTATTTTTCTTACCCCTCGAGCTAGGGGTCTGAAACGTATCACACCATTCCCTTGGGCGATGCTCTACCAGAAAATGTAAAAAAAAATTCAAGATGGCCGCTTCGATGACGTCACAGTGACGTCATTTTCAAAACCGCATTTTTGAGGTCGATTTGTATGTCAGATTTATCGAATTTTTTATTTATGCAATTTTTTCGCAAAAACTGCATGATAAATTAATAAATATTATTGTCATGTGAAATAAAATAGTTTTTGTCCACTTTTTATCGAGAAAGTCAAAAAATTTCAGTTTCAATTTTTTGTCGTTCCGGAGATAGCACAGAAAGTTTGACGGAGGGGCCATTTCCTCCCCCAGGCCAGGTAAGGTTAATCTGCTATTGAGCCATAAGAGTTCAGCCAAGATATCTACAATAGATTCGGAAATAATACACTAGTAGTGTAGTATGTAAAACAATACTTTTACAGTCATGAATCGGGAATAAGATTGAAACAATTCCTTCCGCGCCAAGAACTGTCTCTTTTCAAAAAGGGTTTGAACTGTTTTCAATAACCGTTCTCATGTGTTCATCACCCATGCTCCATACGTCGTGCGTTTCTCCCAACTCGCTGTTTATTATATTTTGTCGTTTTTTACTCTGAATGGGCAAGTTTTTGATTCATGTAATTTTAGACTATGTATATAATATTTTATATTCACCATCCTCAAATCCCTTTGTTTGTAGTCCTTTTTTAAAATGTCTCTTCTTATTCTGTCATTTCCTCCGTTCCATATAAACTTAAATAAAATCGAATTAATCTCGTGTACAAAATTATCGGTTGGGGGAGGGGTGGGGGTAGGGGGAGGGGAGGGGGGAGTGGCAAGGCAAGAAAGAGGTAAGTTAACTTTGATAGAGCCATTGATTTTATCACTTTATCTTTCTTAAGAGTGACAAATTGCGCATCCTCCATCTGTTGAATTCTTTTTAGAGAGTGTCCAGTTTCGTCAGATAGTTGATTTTCCAAATTCCCATTTTATTAAAAGGTGTTGACGATAATTCCACATCAAGCATATTAAAATCTTTAAGCCAGTCATGTTTATGACATAACTTTATTTCCGATTTGAGAATTTTTTATCGAGAAGCCTCGGGAGAATACCGCCAATTAATCGCGATGTGAAGAATTACGCCTGCATTATAATGTATAGGTGTGAGCTCTACATACCGCTTTCACAAACCAAAATATACATATACCTCTTCATTTGCAAAAAACTGCATATTATATATTACATATTCATACGAAACATTGCTTTGTCCTACAACCAATGTTGACCAGCTTTGAACAAATGATCGCCCCACACGATCTATCTCAGATGTAAGTGACACTTTTTAATACGTTAAACCAAAAAAGTGAGTACCACCAACATATATTTCTGTCTCATACAGCTTCCAACTAGAAAAGCGGATAAACACTTGAGTATTACCCGTCGGAACTTTTGAGTACCCTAGGGTTATCAACGGCATGGGACATAGGAATGTAGCTAGCTAGTCTTATTCTCAGCAGTTCCAATAATATATCCTCTCCAGGCCATTTTCCTTTTTCTATTCCGTTTTCTCCCTATCCAGGCTATTGAAATCCACACTTTTATTCTTTCTCACAGAATAGGATATAAAATTTATTTTCGAATGTTTAGATAATGAATGTTTGGGTAGGATTTTTCAGGTTGCGTGGACGTTTGTAAGTCACAACAATATGTTATTCGGAATACGTAAAGGAACGAGTGCAATATGCCTACATTGAGAGTCCACTGATACATATACATATACATGTTTATGGAGATATCTTGAACCTGTTTTACTTAAAATTACACCCAACGTATATTGTCTTTAAACAGACAGAACAAAAGCACCGTGACGTTTGTCCCAACAGGCAAAACTTAGCAGTTTAGCGGAAAATGAGCAAACAATTTTGTGTGATTGCTCATAATGCTTATAATTTCTTATTTCTTTGATAAACAAGATAGACAACATGAAAAGGTATAAAGAATATGAAAATTTGATTCATCATATTGCTCATAATTTCTTATTTCTTTGGTGAACATGGTAGACAACATGAACATGGTAGACAACATGAACATGGTAGACAACATGAGCATGGTAGACAACATGAACATGGTAGACAACATGAACATGGTAGACAACATGAACATGGTAGACAACATGAACATGGTAGACAACATGAGCATGGTAGACAACATGAGCATGGTAGACAACATGAGCATGGTAGACAACATGAACATGGTAGACAACATGAACATGGTAGACAACATGAACATGGTAGACAACATGAAAACGCTTCCCGGATTAGTTTAGCGGCGTTTGAATTTATAGTTGCCATTTTGTGAAAATCCTACCCAAACATTCATTATCTAAACATTCGAAAAAAAAATTTATATCCTATTCTGTGAAAGCCGTTTTATCATGTGAGTAAGAAGGCAGTTTAGTGGGATGCATTTATTTCAATATTGTCAAAAAAAGTGCTAAGTATCACTTGATTTTGCCATCGGTTCTCCGTTCAGATTATTGCGTAATCTACTGTATTACTCAACATAATAAGAAACATTTGTCGACTATTCGAATTCGTGATTTTGACATATGACCGACCATTCAGTCTACAGTCTTACATTAAGAATTTCTTTGTCAATACGTTTGATTCGTATGACTGATTAACATACAAATCCAATAAATTTTAATTTAGATCAAATTAGTTTCTTGCAACGGAGAAGGGATCAAACAGGTTCCAATCATGCTACTATGACAGGTGATTTCCATCACATGGTAAAAGCAGATATGTTTAATTCGTTTACAGACAAATCACACTCACTGGATAGAAACTGGAACAAACACACAAAACTTGACCAGTTCTGAAAGAATTCACGTTTCACAACACACAGGCCGAGGAGAAAATTGGACGTCGGTGTCAAGATAAGAATGACGACGTACACCACTTTGTAATCAAATCTTGCAAGCAGTAACGACGTGAAAATACAGGCGCTCAAGCCGAAGGTGTTCCCAGACGCAACAAACTCCACTGAAAGGAAACAAAACACGATCAGATAAGAGACATTCATCAGGTATTATGTTGTAGATCTGTGATTTTCACCTTAAAAGTGAAGATGTGACCTTATGTACCTCTTTGCTGTTTTACCTGAGGACCATTGGTTGGACCTTCAAAGGACTTCCTGTGGTATTGTACGCATTAATTAATTAGAAGTGGCAATTTGTGAATCAATGTTGTCGAAGCTCAGTATACAATAAAATAACACTGTCAATTTTTAGGCTTCCGACGAAAGTCGAAAGACTTCTTATTATTGTTCGGATTATTATTAGGTCTTTCCATTTCCAATGGATAGACCTTTTGTTATTCTACGGATTATTATTATTATTATTCCACTTTTCAAATAGCGGCTAAACGGCTTGATATACAGCTTAGATATTTGACTCATTTGTATATACTAGGCTGAAGTTTCTGGTACAAGTATTCAATTTTGACCTTGACCTTGACCTATTGAGCTATGGGCTTTTCTGATAAAAACACCATTTTGCGAATATTGACCAAACGCATAAGGCGCTGGAGCTGAAATTTAAAATGTGAAAGTTTGCAGATACACTCAACAAAATAACAAATAAAATAAGTAGGTCAAACAAGCGGTTTTCGAGTTCTCTCCCCTGGTGCTGTTTTTCGTGTGGGCAGTGTACAGCCAAAACTAAAGAACATATCTAAAATAAAGTTGATGGTTGGTAAGTGTTACATATGGCCATGCTGTAGTTATATTTTTGAATTGTTACGTAACAAGAAAAAGTAGTTATCTCCCTTTTAATGTTTTTTCAAAACCCGGTATTTTATAAGGAAATAAGCTACGGCACTGATACTCCTAATATTAATGAACACTTTAATGACCGAAAAGAATGTGACCATAAATTTGACCTTTGACCTCTAGGAGAGTCTCTATATGAGTGCAAAGTTTGGTGGCGAAATCTTGAACGGCTAATGCGATCAGTCTAAAAATAAGGTCACGTGACCTACATCGTGTCACAAGGTCACCACTTGCTTCAGAACTCGGCCTTGACCTTGACCTTCGAAGTGGTAAGCATCCAAATATCGAAAATACGGCTTCCATTTACTCGAAAAGTAGGTCACTGGCAGCCATCATACTAGAACTCGCGAAAGAACGTTCGATGGTCTTTCGTTTGACAGTAAAAACAAAACGATCCGATGTGACCTTGATCTTCAATATCACGTGATATCAAAAGTGATTTACTTGAATTCTGCGAAAAATATAAGGACTAGGAATCTATAATTGAGCGCAGATGTTCCCCATCAATCAGGAATGAAGTCATACAAATGTTGATCTGACCTTGACCTTTGTTCCAGAGTAATGGCCCTTTACATTTTCACACTTGAAGGGCTGTAATGAGAAAAGTATTCCTCGCCCGGACTTGAAATTTGCATATAAATATAGGTCATTACATGACGTCGAAGAAAAGAAGTAGAACCGGAAAAAAGGTACCAGAAAGTATAGGAGATATTTGACAAAATTTGAAATTTTCACGTTTTTGATGCCATGGCGAAACTGCGACTCCAATCCGCACCATATTCACAGGACATTGAGAGAATATATATGTACATTTGCCTGTGAAATCTCAGGAATGTAGCTTTGATAGGTTTAGAGATATTGAAAAAACAATTTTCCCGAACTATTAAGCCGTTAAATGGTTCTCTCGCCCTCTTTGTGGTCATTTGTTGATTTCTTCTATTCAATGGTCGCTGTCAATTTCGCTATAGCGATTCGGCTGTCGCACTCGAGGAATCCCGTGTTGGCAATAACATTAATGTCGTGTTACATGACGGGGCTGGCTCATTTTTGAAAACCTTATAACTCTTGAACCGCAATAGATACGGACTTCTAATTTATTGCCTGGTACTTCCAAGAATGAATTCTTTCGTTGATAATGATCCCGTATTTCCTGGTACAAATGCAACTACGGAACAAATTTTGCTTCATGTCACATGACCATCGATATTTCAAGTCATTTTGTCGGGCAGAAATACAGCCTGTGAGAAGCACAGTCTCCAGGCGACCAAAACTCAAGCCTAACTTTCTCCATTCAAGCCATTGTTTGGACTCCAGGGACAATTTTCTACACACATTTTATTACTAACATTTCCGGATCGATGAAGGGGCCATCTAGGGCCCAAATAAAGCTCAAAAAAGTGTTCATCAGCTGCCGCTTACCAATATAGGCAAGTTTGTTAGAAGAAAAACGCAATAAAAAACTATAAGATGGTAACATGCAATGTGGAAAAACGGGTCTGTGCGTGTAAATCGACCAAAACAATGATCGCGACCAAAGCGGCCCGCAACAATGTATTTACTCATTTGCAGTATGAAGGGAAAGACCGCGTCATTGTACCAACAATGTCTAGTGGTATTTGTTTTTCTTCTTTACTGTTCGGAATTGAAACCCGATAGTCGCGTATTTAGGCAACCGGTGATTGTAGCTTCATGAAACTTGGCAAATACGAAGTATATCCCCAGCTGAATTGTCCGATGGACTCGTACTTGGACATCGATCTCCCGGACAAAGATTATCGGACAAACTTCTCTCTTCAATATTCGGCGAACGGATATTCCAGCCACTTTCATATTTTGAAAATAAGAGTTTTAAATATTGTCAGAAAAAATGACATCATGCATTATGCCCGTCGGACAAAGCGTATCCGACTTTTGAGTCCAGATGACGTATTTCATGTCGCCAGAACACAGCTTGAACTATACAACTAAAACATAAAGTAACGGCGCAATTCCGACATCACGTCTATGGCCATGCTGTAGTTTTCTAGGGAAAATGATACGTTACAAAATTTGGCAGTTATAGCCAGATTAATATTTCTCAAAATATGCAAATTTTAGCAAATGGAGTTACGGATTTGAAATTTTTAACATATAATGTCATGTTAATGTCCAAACGAAATATCTATTTCGATTTGAAATTTAACCGACAGAATCTTCACAATAAGTGGTCAGGTGTCAGCGCGTCTTTTCAACAAGATACTCTCCATACTATATACCGTAATCATATCCACAGCGATTCTATAATAGCCTAAATGGCATGTTACGGGACTTCAATGCTAGAGGATCCGAGTTCGAATCCTGGGTGTGAGACTTTTTTTCTATATTTTTTTTCTATATTTCTTTCCTTTTAACATCGCGCCCCTCCCCCCGCCCCGCAACAGTAATTGTGGAAAACTTGAACAGGTACTAGAAAGCCGTTAGCTTAGTTTGAGATAATACAGCGCAAACAGAGGCTTAGCGATCCTGGTTTTCGAAAACAAACAAGGTCAATATTTTGATTCATCGGAAGTGCGCGCGTCTGTCTTCAAATACGCGCGAGTGTTCCTCTCACGGGGAGCGTAGGAACTTAGCTGAGCTGGGCAGGGATGGCATTCACGGGGAGCGTAGGAACTTAGCTGAGCTGGGCAGGGATGGCATTTAGGTGTCGATGATTAAAGTCCCTAAAACGAGGGAGTATTTGATGTCGCCGTTTACGTGGAATGTTCCCAGTTGAAGCACGAATGGGGGGGTGCAAACAAGGTAGGCATTCGTTTACTAATTTGAAAACAATCCCCAGTCGACTAAAATCGCGCGCCAAAATACGTAATTGAAACGGCATCTCTGCCACTGTATCCCGTTGCTGTTTCGGATCGGTGCCTCAGTTGAGAATATAGTCCGTTAAAAGCTTGACAGGATGTGTTTGACAGCTTGACAGGATGAGCTTTAAATCAAACAGCCAGAGATATACAGCAATCTGCGTCTTCAGGAAATATAATACCATCCAAAATCAGTAAAGTATGTCAAGATATAGCGTATTTTCGGTTGTATCGTCCAGTGAACATAATCGAAACATCTCAAGATCGGCTTTTCTTGAAACTCAACTACTTAGATAAAGGACTGGACATCATTAATTTACCTCGAATCCTGAATGATCCAGAGGTACGCAACGCTGTACCAAACTATTTTAAGTTCACAGAACCTCCTTGCATTTCATATAAGTATACTAAATCTATAGCCACCAAAATATTCAATTACTCCAATGCTGTCAAGGAGTTTGACTGGAACTTATACACGTCAGGAGGCTATAGTTGTGATTGTGAATTGTCGAACTTTATCTATACACCATGCAAACATATTGTGACTGGTGACCTTGATGTGGTGAGTGATAAGGATCTGAAATTACTCCTGATGAAAGGACCTAAATATAGAGAGCCAAGAAGAATAAATCTGAAGGCGGACCAGAAGATAGTCCTGTCTGCATTAGAACAGTACGTTATTGATTGGTCTAAGCGAGAAAAAGTTGAACCTACAGTACTCGCTGATTGGCTGGACCCTCACCAAGAGCAAGGTCGTTGAAACAATCCGCCATATTGACAGAAGTACTCTTCCCCAAGCAAAACAAGTACTGAGAAACCTCAATTCGCAAGAAGTTCTAGCAAATCTCCAGAGTAAATTCGTCATAGTCCCAGCAGACAAAGCTCCGAATAATATAATATGCATATGTAAATATTACTATTACCAGGTGCTGGTTAAAGAATTGAGTATAGAAATATCTTCATCAAATACATCTACTTACTCCCAAACTGCATTTACTCTGGAAGATCTATTTAACAATCACAAAAAGTTTCTCAGGGAAAGAGGTATTTGTCTTCCAACCAATCATAACGACATACCAAAAATATACTGGACTCCCAAAATGCATAAATCACCATACAAAAGCTAGATTCATAGCTGGTTCTAGAAGCTGCACCACCAAGCTTCTTTCAACCCTATTGACGAGGGCCCTTCAGGAGGTAAAAGCATTTTGGGAAAGGTATTGCGCCACTATTTTCAAGAACTCTGGCGTTGAATGTATGTGGATATTGAAAAACTCAAAATGTCTTACGGAAGAACTGGATGCTAAAGGTCACATACCGTACAAACATGTATCCACATGGGATTTCTCGACTCTCTATACTACAATCCCTCATCAGGACCTTATTGACCGTATAAGTTCATTAATAGTATCTGTGTTCAAGAAAACTGATCGTAGATATATTAATGTCGGAAGCCATAAAGCATTCTTTAGCTCGACTACATACAAGAGATATCATTCATGGAACGTTTCTTTGTTTATAGAGTTGCTTGAATTTCTCATTAAAAATATCTATGTGAAATTTGGCAACACATTATATCAGCAGCATATAGGTATTCCAATGGGTACTAATTGTGCACCCCTGTTGGCTGACCTGTATCTGTTCTCTTATGAATATGACTATATGCTGGCGCTTTCCAAAACCGATCCACTCAAAGCCCGTTCCTTCTCATTCACCAAACGCTATATAGACGATCTTCTCGCTGTGGATAATCGCTATATAAATGACGCAGTGAAGGATATATATCCACCTTCACTGGATTTGAAGAAACTACAGATAGCCCTTCAGGCACATCTTATTTAGATTTCTATCTCTATAAAAATGAAGCGGGCATTCTCTCTCGTCGACTTTATGACAAAAGAGATGATTACAATTTCGACATCATAAACTATCCCTTTCTGGATAGTAATATTCCAGTGGGACCTGCATATGGCGTATACATATCTCGCTTAGTAGCATTTGCTAGATCCTGTGTTAAATGTGACGATTTTAATCAACGTCACAAAACATTGTTGCATAAACTTATAAAACAGGGCTATTCCACCAAGCGCCTCCACTCAAAGTTTCTCAAATTTGGCGATATATATCGCATGCTGATAGCAAAATACGAACGTAGCGTGCAAGATCTATGGCGCTATGTTTCGTAACTTGTGTCTAATTCCGCTTAACCCGGGGCTAGGGGCCGTATGAACCCATGTACTTCCAAGATCCTCATGGTACTCGTATGAACAGTCACAATCAAAGCGTGACTGAGATACATCATTCTTTAGATGACGACTTTACAACGAATATTATGGATTAAGAATACTGATCAGCGATACGGATTTGATATTTTTGGAACATCATGATGTCTTGCCGGCATCATTGAAAACTGTTGACCGCTTCTCTCTTGCAGGAAACAAGCCTATGTTTATGTATACTTTTGTCTTTTTGAATTTGGTGCTGATACTGTTATATGGAAATGGAATAGGTCTTTGGATTATGGACGCGGATATTCTCTAATGGACGACGGCTGGATTATGAATGACGGACTAGACGCTTGTAATTTTAACCTGTGTATGCCTGGATTCTGCTGGTGGACAAGTTGTCCCCGAGGCCGGGCCCCTGCACACCCAACAAACATAATGAGCACAACTAAAAGAAAAATATGAAGACAGACCCGAGGAACCTTAGTGCAGGTTTCTCGGCCGAGTCTCTAATAGTTCGAAATGCACTAAGACCTTTTTCAATCCAAATGACAGATATATTTCTGACCGCAAAGCAAGGCCACGACATCAAACCTTGCAATATTGCGCTTGATGATTGTTTAGCACCGAATTCTACATGTAATAATTTCAAAATTTCTAAGTGTGGACACCGTGGATGTCTCACGTGTCCACTCTTTAATATTTCAGCTTCATTTAGTTCCG
>JAVTVY010005740.1:0-38162 GCA_036873755.1 Hanleya hanleyi
GTTACTTTCAAATGTTGCTTTGAAATAAACCTTCTGAAATCAACAAAATTCTATTGTTTATTAATTTTCCATAACACAGGCAGTCAAATAATTGCCCAATATATGCAATATACCCATGTCCTGAAATATGTCATTATGTATGATGACTATAGCAATCCTGAGGCTGTGGGTGAATTGACCTGGTTGTGGTTGAGTTGACTTTTTTTTGTGGGTGAATCGACCTGAAGTTGTGGGTGAATTGGTTGTGGGTGAATCAGTTTGTGGGTGAATTGACTGTGAATCTCCAAAACGCAGGGTACATGTAATATTGAATGTACTAGTATTATTTCGCTTTAGTAACTATTAGATGCGATGATAAACACATGCGAGTATCCTGCTTTGAAGTGCTGAGCATATAGTATATTTGTACTATTACAGCATTACTGGATATTAGCCTTTACATTTAATAATCGATGCAGGTATCTTTGTGTACATGAACCCTTTTTGTGGTATAAGTAGGGATGGTGAACGGAAGAGGATAATATTAGTGCTGTACAAGTTAACGGGGATCAATAGGTGTAGGATATGCGATCAATCCAAGGGGTCAAATGTGTTAACATAGAAATGTGCCTAGCTGTAACGGATCTGAAAAATCTTTATACCACATCAATGTTATCGGACTTTGCGGGGTAACTGCAAAATAGGATAGTTCTTCTGCTCACCTGCGTCTTTGTTGAGCAAAATGACTTAGTGGAATTCCATGATTCTGGCCCACATATAGCAGATCGTATTATATCGGATGTTGGGTTTAGATGCATAAGTTGCATGGTAATCTGACTATCTGCCGCGAGGTGTGTGTGGATTGAAGGGCAAACAAAACATTGCGTTAGATCTAATTAACATTCTGAGGTTGGATATATTTAGAATTATCTAGTTATTGAACTAATCAATTCTTGTTATTAGAAACACATTTATCGGTGGTTGGTGTAGCCTGAAAAGGCGCACATGCTATTCTCCTTTTGATAAAACAAAATATAAATACATGATGAATACAACATGTATATGGATTAACAGTTTTTTTCTTTCAAATGTATTCACCAGTTCAAATAACTTCTTAATTTCTAAAACCAGGTAAAAAATATTATTTGGTTTGTTATTTTTATTCTGAGAGTTTGCCTGGCTGTTGCTCGAGTAGAATCAGTCGGTGCTTGATGCAATGAAATTCGTTTTGTTTGTCTTTAAACCCACCGATTAAACCTTTATTATCCTGACTCAGGCTGTGGTTGACATTAGATAAGTAATTGCTTAGTATTTCTTTGAGATTCATTTACAACACATATAAGGGAAGTTGGAAGAGGTGCCGACATACTGAGAGAGTCACACGACTTCATAATATAGTCTTCCGGTTAAACTATTCTAAAGCGCATACCAAGAATCTGACGATTCGTGATATGTGTTAGGTACGCATTTATGGTACCTGTTCAAGTGGCAACTTGGATGATATGACCTCACGGTCCCTAGCACCGGCATAAGCGGTATCAGATATTAGATTTATTACTGTGAGATATCTGTTAATTAACTTACATGCATATCACGTATGCTATTATTCAATCATGCAAAATGTAGACGGAAAATTATAATATGTATAACCTAAATATGCATTATCTCTAAATATTTAATTAACACAGACAGTTATAAACTTATACTATTGTTTAATCATGCCAAATTATGGAAAAAATAAATATAAAATAAAAACAAATAGGAAAAAATGCTCACAATTGTTTTTGTAAATATTTCAACTTTGGTACACATTCGTACGAATCCAAAGTACAAGAATGTACAGAAAGGGGTAAATGTCCTAAGAGGGAAAAGTTTGTAAGGGGAAATTTCCGCGCAGGAAAAGTCCGCAGGGGGAAATGTCTGAAGGGGAAATGTCCGCTCACCAAGCTGGTGATATGTATATATTTATCGAATATCAATTTTGTTACGCAAAAACAGTAAATGTTTAATTTTTGACTATCTGCACATTTTGTCTTTGACGTTTCTTCGATATCAATCAAATGATCTAAACTGGATATACGCTAATACTTAAATTCCAACAATAAAGTTAATGATCTCAATCCCGGACTTAATTATAATTGAAGGTAATCCGTGAACAATATATTTTACCAGATATCAGCGACATATGGATCTGATCTCTTCCCGAAGCCTACAGCCTGTTGCAGTTCAATTTATAACTGGTTTAATCTTGGGGAATATGCAATATGCATCACATTATCACAGAAAGGACTATAATATTACAATGATTATAGTTCTGGCAGCTTGAGGTTAAAACTACAAATGTGGTCCAGTTTTCATTTATCAAAAATATAGGCTATCCTTTGTTGTAAGCATGAGAAAAATTGCAAGAGTATGACCCGCAAATTCAAGCCTGCCGCTGCTATTGGGGCACATTTATTTAGGACTGACTTAAATTATCTCGAAAATCCAGGATTGGGCCTTTTCAATCTATGTTTGTCAAGGAAGGCATTTACTAAGCCGCACATATAGAAGATATGTGGTATTCATACAAAAAAATATTTAAAAAAAATCGATTTAAAAAATATATATATATTTATTAATTTTCATATTTTTTTGAAAAAAAGAAGAAATTTACGTAGACATCGACCATCAATATCCCACAGGCCAGGCAACTGTGTCTGTTATTTAGCACACATCAATAAGCGGATTTCAAAGAATCGGCTGAAAATTGTGACCTGTAGGTCGATTGGGCGCCATCTCTGATTGAACTACTGAAAATTGTGACCTGTAGGTCGATTGGGCGCCATCTCTGATTGAACTACTTTGTAACACTAAGCTGTAAATCGGACATGGCGAGCATATATATTTTTTTGTCATCTACAGATATAATGTAAACAAATACCACCATGTCGTTTTTCCCCTCAAGATGATATGGGTAAATGCTCTAGCTCATGGAATAAGAGACACGCAGCATGATTATAATCCAAAACGGTATCCAGTCAATTAACCCACAGACCGATTCACCCACAACCGATTCACCCACAAAACAAAAGTCAACTCACCCACAACCAGGTCAATTCACCCACAGTCTCAATGTTGGTTTATCCAACATATTCAATGGATATGGATATGAAGTACATCCAGGATACCTGGTTGGAGAAATCGGTCTGGCTGTATGAAGCCATCCTTGCGAGCCAGTGTATCGATCTATCTGTTAAATTAACCCAATCAGTGAACGTGCTAAGCTATCTGATAAGGCCAATCCGCTGCGAGCTAAGTGTGACAGGTGTGAATTTCATTGCGGGCCCAACTGCTTAGTATTTAACTTGAAATGTGAAGATATGTTTTATATCCTTGAACCTCTGCTCTTCCGTGAGGCAGAGTTTCTAAACTTGCAGATGAGACTGGTATCGACAGGGAAACTTTGAAGGAAAAAAAAAACTCTACTGTCAGATCCAAGGAAAGATTTTTGGATTATGGGGAGAGTATCGTGATGGAAGTAAGACTGCATCCCAGCTTCTGTCAGCCATCGGAAACCTGTATGGACCAACAGCATGAACTGCTCTTTCTTAAATTTTTTTTCATAATTTTGTTCTAAATGCTGAAATTTCCATCAAAGTGTGCTTTGATACCATTTTATTTGCTATTCTGTTAAATTGCTCAATTACATGTATGGAGCTAATACATTTATATGTATGAAACATTACTATTTTAAGAAACATAGATTATACATTAACAATATAAGTATTATATTTCATGGTCTGTACTAAATGATATATTTTGTGCAATATATATTGTGTATATTTTATTCAAAAACATGTAATATTCAAACTTAATCATTCTGAAGAATAAAATGTAGTTAATAGACTAAGCATTGTTTTGCCAATTGTGTATTTGTAATCTACCCATAGATTATTTATACAATGAGTGATTGATTACTACATTGTGACACCTGTGGATTAATTCTCAGTTACTTTCAAATGTTGCTTTGAAATAAACCTTCTGAAATCAACAAAATTCTATTGTTTATTAATTTTCCATAACACTTTTCCAGGCTATCGCCATCCAAAAAGCAGTCAAATAATTGCCCAATATATGCAATATACCCATGTCCTGAAATATGTCATTATGTATGATGACTATAGCAATCCTGAGGCTGTGGGTGAATTGACCTGGTTGTGGTTGAGTTGACTTTTTTTGTGGGTGAATCGACCTGAAGTTGTGGGTGAATTGGTTGTGGGTGAATCGGTTTGTGGGTGAATTGACTGTGAATCTCCAAAACGCAGGGTACATGTAATATTGAATGTACTAGTATTATTTCGCTTTAGTAACTATTAGATACGATGATAAACACATGCGAGTATCCTGCTTTGAAGTGCTGAGCATATAGTATATTTGTACTATTACAGCATTACTGGATATTAGACTTTACATTTAATAATCGATGCGGGTAGCTGTGTGTACATGAACCCTTTTCGTAAATCGCTTATTGAAAAAAATCATTGCTAATATGAGTTGGTAGGTACATTTGAGGTTCGTGATGAATAAGTTCAACAAGAAAAAAGCTGCAAAGTCATTCCGCATTTAATTTTATAATGCTACAAAAATATTCACATGCTAAACGCTTAACAAAACGCTTAACAAATGGAGATACCATATTAATCTTAATTCGTTTGCAGTACGTGTGACGAAGACTTCGAATGATCTTCATGAGGATGTCATTAAGGCTAACAATGGGAACACAATAAAGAAAAAGATCAGATAAGTATTTGAACAGAAGTAGAGATGACTTGTGATATAAGTAGGGATGGTGAACGGAAGAGGATAATATTAGTGCTGTACAAGTTAACGGGGATCAATAGGTGTAGGATATGCGATCAACCCAAGGGGTCAAATGTGTTAACATAGAAATGTGCCTAGCTGTAACGGATCTGAAAAATCTTTATACCACATCAATGTTATCGGACTTTGCGGGGTAACTGCAAAATAGGATAGTTCTTCTGCTCACCTGCGTCTTTGTTGAGCAAAATGACTTAGTGGAATTCCATGATTCTGGCCCACATATAGCAGATCGTATTATATCGGATGTTGGTTTTAGATGCATAAGTTGCACGGTAATCTGACTATCTGCCGCGAGGTGTGTGTGGATTGAAGGGCAAACAAAACATTGCGTTAGATCTAATTAACATTCTGAGGTTGGATATATTTAGAATTATCTAGTTATTGAACTAATCAATTCTTGTTATTAGAAACACATTTATCGGTGGTTGGTGTAGCCTGTAAAGGCGCACATGCTATTCTCCTTTTGATAAAACAAAATATAAATACATGATGAATACAACATGTATATGGATTAACAGTTTTTTTCTTTCAAATGTATTCACCAGTTCAAATAACTTCTTAATTTCTAAAACCAGGTAAAAAATATTATTTGGTTTGTTATTTTTATTCTGAGAGTTTGATGATGAAGGGGAAATGTCCGCTCACCAAGCTGGTGATATGTATATATTTATCGAATATCAATTTTGTTACGCAAAAACAGTAAATGTTTAATTTTTGACTATCTGCACATTTTGTCTTTGACGTTTCTTCGATATCAATCAAATGATCTAAACTGGATAAACGCTAATACTTAAATTCCAACAATAAAGTTAATGATCTCAATCCCGGACTTAATTATAATTGAAGGTAATCCGTGAACAATATATTTTACCAGATATCAGCGACATATGGATCTGATCTCTTCCCGAAGCCTACAGCCTGTTGCAGTTCAATTTATAACTGGTTTAATCTTGGGGAATATGCAATATGCATCACATTATCACAGAAAGGACTATAATATTACACTGATTATAGTTCTGGCAGCTTGAGGTTAAAACTACAAATGTGGTCCAGTTTTCATTTATCAAAAATATAGGCTATCCTTTGTTGTAAGCATGAGAAAAATTGCAACAGTATGACCCGCAAATTCAAGCCTGCCGCTGCTATCGGGGCACATTTATTTAGGACTGACTTAAATTATCTCAAAATCCAGGATTGGGCCTTTTCAATCTATGTTTGCCAAGGAAGACATTTACTAAGCCGCACATATAGAAAATATGTGGTATTCATACAAAAAAATACATGTAACTTTGCCCTGGAAAATAATTTGGATAATATGTATTCACATAGGATAATGATAATAAGATTAGATTAGAATAGATACCTAACCTCACTCGGATATAATAAATTCACAAATTATGTCTCATTGATTCCATGGGCTAAAATGAGGAGAGGCAGCGTAAATTTGCTCGGTCCTTCCCCCTCCCGCATCCCCCCACCCCACATCATCACCCCAGACCAATACGCTGAATTATATCACTGGGAAGATATACCAACGTTAATTTGAAAATGCCGCTGTATGCATGTATGCGTTGAAAGGAAGTTCCTGTAATATCCCAATATTAACACCTTCCACTCCTTACTAATTATGACATATACACATTCCATTTCTGCACGTATAACTGGGTGTGTGCTCGTGATATTTATACACACCAAATCTGTTTGAGAACAAACACTATGTATCAGCATATATTATGGTAAGTCTTAAGATGAACCTAAGATGTCTTAAGATGAAGTCTAATATAAACATTTAGAATGCCTTGAATATAAAGAAGGCCATACTGTACTCCACAAAACAGATCAGATCTACAACTTATCTGGACGTTTGGGCACTTCGTGCTTATTTCCGCTCATATTTGGTGATTAACAGTAGATATGGATAGCTAAACCGCGGTATCGTCTGCGCGTCACCGATAATGCCGATAAGAGACCCACCCGTCCTGCTTCACGGACATGTATCTCTACCGTTGCCTCGGCCCTTGACATCAAAGACCGACCGCTGGGATATAATCGGTGATTTATTTATTTGTCACCACTAACGGAAACACATTTGGGGCACCTAAACGCTGATTTTTACAAACGTCACCAGTATAATCAGTTTAATTGGACTATAACACTGGTATGGGTTAGTGTCAAAACGGAACGCACAATACCGCTAGTGGTGACGTTTTCTTGAAATCATTAATTGCGTGGAAACAAGACCAATAGGAAAACGGGGCAAGTTACTGGTGATTTTTTGGCACTTTGTCACCACAGCTTGTTCACAGTGTTGTGTAGAAAATATTTAGTACGGTCTTTGATACCATTTTCCGCTAGGAAAACTTTGTGATGCAGATATTTTTGTGATACGATAGAGCTCTTTGTGTCATACCGCATTTTTTTCTGATGAGTACAAATTGTCCTTTTGTGAGGGACCTTGAACTTGGGAAAATTCACTTGTGTTCAAAACTGAACCTCATCCTTATCACTTTCTTTCACAGAAAATTTAATTGAAGGGCTTTCTATCTGCAATGAATAATATAATCACCTTCACTATTTTCTGTCCAGATTCTCGCTGCGCCATTCAATGCGAATAATATTTACCAGTAACTGCAAAGAAAGACAACTAATTTGATAAATGAGTACAGTAATTTAATTCAGTTGCCATCCTTATTTACAAACGAATAATCCCTTTTCTCATTCTTGGTTTCAATAACCATGCAGGCTGGAGGATTAGAAATTTTCTATGAAGGAGGAGGCGAGACCAAGCACAGTAACGTTAACGTACCCCGTAAGCCAGTATTCACTGACCATCTTACCACTGACCAGGTGGAACTGCTTGCTCAACAGGTGGATTTTGTCAACAACAATCGTGTTTTCTTCCTTAGAAGATTTAGTGGAAAAAAGCAGGGAACAGATTAAACAAACTGATTTTGCACAGCAGTGTGATAACATCGGTTTAGAATCCAAAATAGATGCACTCTCAACTAAAGTTGATGTCCTACTATTTATATTGTGGGCTGGATGTCAACTGGCCGAGTTAAATGCAAGTTCAATCAGACTGGAGGTTCCCGTGAATGTAATTGTTTCTACTTTCTGTGGTCCTTGGCACGTGACTGTATCACTGGGGCCATAATTCGCTGATGATCACGTTTGAGAGGCTACAGTGATTCCCGTAATGACAGATGTGTGCCCTGTCACGTCAAGTGACCCTGTATCTTTAGTCACTTCTGCAGTGTCAGAGTCTGTAGCTAATCCTCTAGTGGTACCTCAAGTGACTCGGTATCTCCTGGAAATTCATTCTCTGATGGTGCCTCTGGAAACGAAGGGCAATTTCTGGTGTCAGAGTCTGCAGTGACTCCGCTTGTGTCAGCTGTGGCCTCTGGCACCTCAAGGTACTTGTATGCCATGAACCAGCATTTCCGGGTGGTACCATTTGAGATACAGAGCCATTTCATGTGTCAGAGCATTCAGTGACAACTACAGCGTCTAGTTGTGGCCCCTAGCACTATATCCGCTGCGACAGCTAGATGTTCTGGTGCTCCAAGAAATGCAGCCATACCAGCAGTCCCTATGACCACATTAATGGGTCGACTCCTTGCCCCTACAGTGACACATATACTCCCTTGGCTAGCAGGTTTACCAGCTGTTTACAACGGGCAAGCAGTTGTAGTGCCAGAGGCGGCAGCAGAATCCATAGGAAGTGGTACCACCTTGTTTCCTATAAACTTCCAGAGGGGTAAAACTGGAAAAAGAAGAATCTGTAATGAAAAAGGAGTGCGATAACAATCTATTCATCATATCTCATTTCCCGACCAAATTAATAAGCAACGCGTCAAATTTGGCACTCCGCAACGAAATGGTTCAATTACAAGCGTCTAGTCCGTCATTCATAATCCAGCCGTCGTCCATTAGAGAATATCCGCGTCCATATCGCATCGACCCCATGTTAGTCAATGCAACTAAACTACAAATTACAACACATATAAGGAAAGTGGGAAGAGGTGCCGACATACTGACTGCGTCACATGACTTCACAGAATAATCTTCTGGTTAACCTATCTAAAGCACATACCAAGAATCTAACGATTCGTGAGATGTGTTGTATCTCAGGTACGCTTGTATTGTACCTGTTCATGTGGCAACTTGGATCATATGACCACACGGCCCCTAGCACCGGCATAAGCGGTATTAGATACAAATCTAGAGAGCTATGATGGAAATGCTCTGACAACTCGTATACTGGTAATTGGTGAGCTGTTTCGCTGTGACAACTCGTACATTGGAATTTTGCTTGGAAAATTTGCCAAAAAGTTTTCACCGAAAAGGAGATGAAGAACATAATTTTGGGGGGAATAGGGAAACAAAATCTCCCCTCTCTCTTCACGGCTACGAAACGCCATGCTGCATGCAATTTATGATTTTTGATCCCTCTGGTCAACCCAGTGCGTTAAAGGAATAGAAAACCCTAAGGCGATGCATACGAATATCGAAAGAACTATATCATTAGTATTCGAAAAACAAAACAAATCAGCTTTTCTAGTAATTCCGAATGAATGTGAACATTTTGAACATCAGATTTATTGCCCAGAACAAGAATTCGTGGAGGTCGCCATTTTAACAAGCCTGAGAGCCGTTAGCCAATGAAAATCCTTTAAATATCACCTGACATTATTTCTGTGACGAAGTTGGGCCCCAGGCAGAGTAGCTAATAACATGGAGACCAATTGTAAATTATTGTGTCAATGGCTTTTGACAGATCGGTAGACCTTTCTTTAGGCTCCGAGACGATTATGAGGATCGTGATATATGAATGTCGAATTGATATACAGGTTGACATGTGGCATTTTGCATATGATTTCACAAGCTCTCTTTCTGAGGCAAGAATATCAGGCCACATCACCTGATAGCAGTAAAAGAAACGCTGCTAATGTTGCCGTTGTTTTTGTTTAATGCTTTACCTTATGGGATAGAGCCCGGATGACAACGTGATATTTGTCGCAGCGCCATCTACATAAAAACAGTATGGCCCATCAAACGTCACAGTCATTCCAACATGTCGCAGATCATAAAGTGTTAAAATGTGAACGATAAATCGGTGTTTACTCAGCTGTAAAATTTTGTTAATTTTTTCTGGCATAATTCTTACGCAGTTTACGCAGAGTTTACTATTCCTTTAAAGCAGGGCGAGAATGCCATCAATGAAGGTATTCGCAATTTAGAATATAAAGGACAGGGGTCCTTTAGCTAGATGTTAGTGTTTCTGGTATAATTTCTGTTATTTTCTCATAATGTCATCCGAAGGAAGCCGAAATAAAATCCCAGGTCGTGACATTAGCAGAAAACGTGTTGGTGGTCAAACCCATGCCGTTTGTTCGACAGATGAAAAAAGGCATCCCCGAAACCCAATTGGAGGCATTTTGGAATCGCTTGACCGTCCAGTCGATTTCGCACATCTTTCAACCCCAGCTTCCGACACCAGCCAAGGTTGTTGGCGTAATATCACCTAATGAGAGGGGTTTGAAGGCAGAAGAAGAATCGTGCCTGCATTACCTAACTGGGTTTATATATTCTATGGACTCGGATGAATTAGCCAAATTCTTGCAGTTTGTAAATGGTAGCTCTGCAATGCCGAAGAAGCTGCAAGTTACCTTCGACTCCCTCTCAGGTGTTTGCAGACGCCCCATAGATCATACCTGCTCAAATCTGCTGGAGATCTCATCCACATACAGTTCACTCCGGGAACTAAGGATAGAATTTCGCAAAATTCTCGCCAGTGAATATGTCATGCAGATGACCATGATGTAATAAACTTAAGTGTTGATAAGTGTCCTGACACATAGACATTACTGCCATGCAGCGCTCTCACAAAGTCGTAGTAATTTTGTGGCAGTCCTTACTACTATTGCAGTTGTGACATGAAGGGGGGAAACTGCAGATGACAACCTCTTGTCTCCTTATTGGGAGAACCGATAGAGATATAATAATAGACGTTTTTACAAATGAGTATATTAGAATCAAACTTATCGTAACTTAATTGTGTTAAACAACTACTAATTGAAAACTGCATTTCTAAATTGACACATGAGTGACCATGCAGCTGACCCTGACCACGAAAATCATCAATACATGCAAATGTTACATAATTAATTCTGATGTTCAACTTCATGCATGTTAATGACAGACACGTTCAGTACAGAATACACGAATCTCGAAAGATTTTCATTATAATAATGCTTACAACTATACGGCATCCATGAAATATATACAACTGATGCCGACCGCCAAGCCGTAGGCACCCGCAAACACAGGAAGATCAACCCTCAAGATTCATAAAGTGGAACATTAGCTTATCTGTTTTAGAATTAGCTCCCTCATACATTGCGATACCACGGTTCTACCCTCTAGGTCTACTTCTAAGTACCCTTTGTATGCGTCACTAGCCCAATCTCCCGATAGCTGAATTAACTCCCCGAGTACCTGAGCACGGAAAGCCCATGACGCACCGCCACGGCGGAAACTGTGTGATGAAAAGGCACTAGCCTCATATCCAACCTTCGCTAAATACTGACGCAAAACTCTTTGGAACATCGGGTATGTAATGGGATCAAGACGGCCATGTCTACTCGGTAAAACAAACGCCGCGGTATCAGGATTCAAAACAGAAACAAGACGCACCATGTTATGGTAGGCAGACACTGGGCATAAGATAGATCCTGGAATAGCGAGGATAGGGAATCGAAGTTCCCTCTGCCCGAACTGAATAGTTTTTGACCATTTCATGAACACGAGTAAAGACCCATCACATACCTCAATGTTTCCTCTAGTCAGTTGTTTGCTAGAGTTAAACCTCTTACGACTATCAGGGACCAGGTTAGACTTTCTAGCCATTAAGAAAAAGCAAACAAAATAGACACCAGTAGGTACTCCCAACCGGGGAGTCCAAATCCATAACCTTCACAATATCCTCGCGGTGTCATGGGGCAGGCTTTCTTTGGTAATCTAGGGTTTAAACGAGATAAGCCGTTTAACAATAATCTTAGCTCTACTGCCCGAGTGTCGTGAGCAGGAAATCCCGTTAAGACATGCAATAAGCGAACACCACTAAGATAGTTTTTGATAGAGTCAACGCTAATGCTGGTCGAGTCATAAGGATTTTTCAATTTTGTGTAGAATGACTAATGAGCATGCTAAATTTGTTTAAAAGTGTAGAGAGTTAAAAGCCCTCCTTCACATTCAACTCTTAAGTTTATTTGTTATACAGGGCACGATTTGAATACAGAGATTGAATTGATACATGAGTATTGCACTTTCTGGTGTTTGTGTGTAGTATATTTTACCTGTGTGGTCATGTGACGCAGTCAGTATGTCGGCACCTCTTCCCACTTCCCTTATATGTGTTGTAATTTTTACCTGTATATGGCGAGATTCTGCTGGTGGACGTTTCGTCCCCGAGGCCCGCCCCCTGTACAGACCTTTTGGTCTTTGATATATGTTGGCACTTGTGGGAAGTTGATGCTGGGTCGACATCGGGCATTACAGACTAGTCTTTTGTGTTAAATGCCGTCATTTACATCTGACGACGATACAGCTCACCAATCTCCAATGTACGAGTTGTCACAGCGAAACAGCTCACCAATTACCAGTATACGAGTTGTCAGAGCATTTCCATCATAGCTCTCTAGATTTGTATCTAATACCGCTTATGCCGGTGCTAGGGGCCGTGTGGTCATATCATCCAAGTTACCACATGAACAGGTACAATAAAAGCGTACCTGAGATACAACACATATCACGAATCGTTAGATTCTTGGTATGTGCTTTAGAATAGGATAACCAGAAGACTATTCTGTGAGGTCATGTGACGCAGTCAGTATGTCGGCACCTCTTCCCACTTCCCTTATATGTGTTGTAATCCAATGTGAGCACTGTGGATATCTCGGATTCACCACCGCCAAGATATTTCCTGGACAGTATCTTTTGATACAGAGCAAACTGACGGATTTGAAAATTGGAATGTTTTGGGGGTGAATTTATATCACTGCATGCGACGAGGTAGATTATTAGGTTTTAGAGCATGTACGTAATCCAATATGGCTGTTGCAGTCATCTTGGATTTTCGTTGTCTGCATCTTTCATAACATTTCAGATTAACCTGTCCTGTGTAGACAGACAGACGGACATCATTGTGACCCAGCTTCCAACGCTACGCCTCGGCTCGATAAAGCTCTTAAATTCAATTGCTTGACATTGGTGCGATGGACGGATAGATGGACGTCAATGTGATGGCCCTTAAGGGCTATTCGACTAATTGCAATTATGACAAAAGTTGAACTGCTGAATTCTGGAGAATTTTACAGCTAGGTTTAACCTCCTTCCCCATGACGATGCCAACAGCCGTCCAGAGAACTAAAATAGGTATTATTCAGACCAGTGTTGTTAGGATACATACGCAAGTCTATCCAATCTGGGACATAATACTAGTGATGTATAATTGACTCAATTAAAATGAATGTTCAATGCTACACTCGCTTATGTTCAATGCTGACAGCTTTCGTCACCCGAATCCCTGATAATTTATGTAAAAACAACAGATTTTATCTTGGTCAAGTTTTCTTGTCTTCGTTCGTTCCGTCTCTCTGTCATGCTTCCTCTATATACATTTGAAGACTGATTAAATAAACCGAAATGAACTCCATAAAAATACGAGACAAGTCAATACGGGAGATGTGAGAAATAAATTTCGCAGTCGACTGGTTTCAAGGACTCCCAGTACGCACGTATTCCATCCTCGAGAACCTGGCAGTGAATCTGAGAATATGACATATTTTGTCCTTTTAATGGACCCAATACCTTCCAAAGCCAACAATATAACTTTTGCGTCTGCAGTGAATATCTTTGTCCTGGTAGTCGACAGGTTTTAGTTTTGGAAGTAAAGAGAGGAGCACATGCTATTCACTCGCCATCTTTAGAACCATCTGTGTAAATAGCCGGTTGTGATCTGTATTTTTCTCTCAGCAGACACAATTATTGTGTATACAAGAACTGGCTCGTGTTTGCCTTTTTATATTTCGGTAGTGGAATATCTACTTATGGTTGAGCTGACTGGCATGGTGGAATTGGTAAGAGTTTTTTAAATTTGAATAAGAAACCAGCTTCTACAATGTGTGGTTTCATACGAACTTCAAGAGGTGCAAAAATGGAGGGCTTCTTTAAACAGAGATCCACGAACTAAGGTTTGATGCAGGATTCGAGTGATTTGAACGTAATTTTGTGATATGTTGCAGTGATAGTTTAATTCTTCGAAGTTCTAAAGGACAAATTACAGGACATCATGGTTTCACAGGTTTTTTTATACAGGACAGATAGATTTTATAATATTGGCACCAACTGAAAATGTTAACGAAGAAACTTATACGAAGTACTGGTCTTTGAGTGGTCTTTGAGTGCTGTTTTCCATATGAAATGTGTGACATTCTTTTTAATACACAACACAAAATTTGTGCCTGTATTTCTTGCCACCAAACACACAATTGATTAGCAGTTTTATAATAATTACATTAATGTGTCCAATTACAAGCGTCTAGTCCGTCATTCATAATCCAGCCGTCGTCCATTAGAGAATATCCGCGTCCATAATCGAAAGACCTATTCCATTTTCCATATAACAGTATTAGCACCAAATTCAAAAAGACAATCATAGTATACAAAAACATAGGCTTGTTTCCTGCAAGAGAGAAGCGGTCAACAGTTTTCAATGATGCCGGCAAGACATCATGATGTTCCAAAAATATCAAATCCGTATCGCTGATCAGTATTCTTAATCCATAATATTCGTTGTAAAGTCGTCATCTAAGAATGATGTATCTCAGTCACGCTTTGATTGTGCCTGTTCATATGAGTACCATGAGGATCTTGAAGTACATGGGTTCATACGGCCCCCTAGCCCCGGGTTAAGCGGAATTAGACACAAGTTACGAAACGTAGCGCCATAGATCTTGCACGCTACGTTCGTATTTTGCTATCAGCATGCGATATGTATCGCCAAATTTGAGAAACTTTGAGTGTGGGCGCTTGGTGGAATAGCCCTGTTTTTTAAGTTTCTGCACCAGTGTTTTGTGACGTTGATTAAAATCGTCACATTTAACACAGGATCTAGCAAATGCTACTAAGCGAGATATGTATACGCCATATGGAGGTCCCACTGGAATATTACTGTCCAAAAAGGGATAGTTTACGATGTCGAAATTGTAATCATCTCTTTTGTCATAAATTCGACTAATCGGTTGTATGCAAAAAATCGTTAAAATCATTTTCCCTATTTAAATTATTGTCATTCATTTAAAATTCATATGTTGGACAAACATTTTCCGTCTTATATAACAATACAATTCCAAGGATCTTCATATTGTTTAACCACAGAAAAAACCCCCAATACCAATGTTTTAATCAATACCAGTGATTGCACATTTAAATCATTTGAAGCCGAACTTCATATATCATAGTTTGATTCAGATTAACTACATTTTATCATTTTGTCCGTTACGTCCAACATATGCCCAAAATAAAAACACTCTGTTGCTCTCATTTTTTGATGAACTGTCATGATGTTATGTGCTCAACTTCTCAAGTTAGTGTGTAGTTACATCACTTTCTGGTTTCTTAGTAATATCTTTCAAAGATAAAATGATAGGAAGGAAAGATTCAACTGTCTTTACAAATTTCCTTGTTCGTACAACATAGTACGTCTTCCTTCGTCGAACATTTTTTAGAATTTCTAACTGTGAATGTGTGTTTTAAGGGCTTCGAATTGTTAGAAGTCACAATTGACTTACAATCCAGTGATTCCCTAATATAAATCATCTTGGTTTTGTTACTGGATTCATAAAATATAATTCGATTAAGATGTTGGACGAGAGAGAGAGAGGGAATGTTACACATGGTTTGTGGGGAAGTTTGGGCGGCCGTTGACCGGGACTGTGGGGAACTTTTGGTTTACGGGCAACTCTCTCTTGGCCCATAAACCTTTTTCATTATTCTATTGCATTTGTGGAAGACAAACTGTTGTTTGGATACATTAAACACGTGAAGAATTACGAAAGCTTCCTTTCGATGTGAAGAGTCTATTTTTCAAAAAGTTTGTAACTCGTCATTTTATGTATTTTCAATGTGTATACAAAGTTACCTCCCTTCGACCATGGCTTATTAACCCGTTTAGCACACAGGCAAAATGTTTGTTGGCCATGCGCAGATAATGTTACTGCAGCTTCCGGTTTGTAGTGTCCACGTTGTAAGTTATTTTTTCTGTTTGTGTTCAATAGTTGCAATAATATGGACTAAATTGCAGCGTAGTACCATTGTGTCCTTGTGTTTTAGAATTTATGAGGTCCGAAATAACAGATGCGTTTAGATAAACACCGAAACAAATGGATTCGGGTTGTAAATGTTGTATTTTTTTGTTCTCTGCACAACAACAACATCCATTGACATCGGTATTGACTCAGTATTTATAGAATACGGGAATGTCGTGTTGGCACCTTTATTAAGAGTCGTGTGGTCCTTGAAAATGTGCAGCGAAGGGAAACAAAACTTATCCATGAGATCAAGGATCTTACGAAGAACGCCTTCGTGCTGTAAACCTATATACTACCCAGCCTATTACCGACGTGTGCTAGCCTAGGGGACATAAATCGACACGTATATTATCGGGATCAGATAATCGACTGATGAAACGGAATTCGACTGATGAAAACGGAAACTCGGTCGGTTATTTGTTGATAGCTCGCTTAATACTGGTTCGATTCTGACAATCTAAACTTTCCGGAGTAGCTGAAGAGATTCTCTTTTCAAATATATTTTTCTGGACCGACCGACATGTGGTTTTTCTTGTCCGGAAAATTATTCCGTGGACTGACTGAAATACTTTTAGGTTTCCGGAACGCTCTACTTTCTTACGAATAAAATGACGTAAAATATATGCATGTACCTTCTACCGTTTTCCTTAAAAGGGTTCGCTGAAAAAAACCGATTGAAAATCACAACATTTTCAGCTGAATCTGCCGTAAAACGGATTAGTGAACGAGTTAAAAACTCGGATTTGGAGACGGACTTCAGAAGATTCCGAAAATCCGGAATAAGGATCGCGGGTAAGTTTATTGAAAGATTGGTTATGTCGGTAGGTCATAAGTGTCGAATTAAATTTAAAAAGCATAGTTTGCACAAAAAATATCCTAGTTTTCAAATAAATGAATGTTTGTCATGTAATAACTTAATGTAAATGGAAATAGTATTTAATTTTGAATTGATCATTAATTTTATATATATTTTTATAATCGAAATGCAGAATGACCAGGAATATACATATTTTGTTCTCAGTAATTTTTGTTCTTGGTTTTGTTATTAATATAAATTTAATATTAATTTAATTTATAAAATGAAGTAAAAACAATTTTGACAAGCAAACATGATTTTGGAACACTGTTCACACACTAATTGGTCCTTTGTTCCGGAAATCCTAAAGAACAACAAAGTAGTAACATAAAAAAAATAATTTCTTTGTCTACTGAATATGTCTGTCACAAAACCAATCAGTAGAATTGTCATTTGGCTGAGCACAAGACAAATGTTTCCAAACAGTACACCGTTTCCTACCATCTTTCCCGTCACAACCTACCATGTCTTCTTCGTTTTCAGTTGCCAACATAGTATTCAGATCGTTTACATACACAGAAGCATCAGAAGAAGCACCGTGATTTTTGAGCCAAACTTTGAAGTCACGCTTCAAATGATTCCAACAATGTAGAACGGTGAGGTTTGGAAATATGTTCAAAATTGCATTAGTAATTCCAGTTTCACGGTCAGTAACAAAGGGTAATTTCGCTTTCTTCAAAAGTGGAACTTTTTCACTAATATACCGAAAGAAAAATTCGTGGTGCTCTTTGAATTTTCTGTCATGAATCAAAAATGCTAGTGGAATGATTCGATGGCCAAATTGTGCTGAAAAACAAGTGGAGAAACATAAAAATCACCAAGCCGGAAGGTGGTATCATACACTAAATGAACATCGTCAACAGTCTTAGCCCTTAACAACTTACTAAACTCACTAAACATCTCCGGTAAACCAACACAACTTACAAAATCCGAGAAGATCATAGTATCTGAAATAAAACCATGTAAATGATTGGCAATTTGAACGTAATTATACAAATCATCCCTTCCCAAACGTTTCTGAGACTTAATTTTATCATGAATATTTTTTACCTGAATATAATCCCTAGCGTTAAGGACTCCTTGATACTGACCATCTATTTCTGTGTCACAAACTAATTGCTTGTAGGATTCTGCCGGCATGTTATTGTCTGCTAATTTCTTAATGGTCTCAATTACAGAAGGTGCTGTCCTAAGAAATTCTGAACCGGATATATGAATAAATAAATAAATAGATTACCTATTCTGCTCACATAATCTTTTAACGATCGACACTCTCGGCAAGTGTTGTAACGGATTAGCGGTTGGGGATTAATTGCATGGGATTAAAACTTAACTGTTCACCAGTCTGGGCTGTGAGATGTCAACAAATCAGTAAGTGAACAAAACTCACAATGATAAAATTCATTTTAGTTCATTTAAATTATAATAATTACTGAGAACAAAATATGTATATTCCTGGTCATTTTTCAGGTAGAAGAAGGTACATGCATCAAAATATACGTATTTAAAATTAATGATCAATTAAAAAATATATTTATACCATAGAAAAATACTATTTCCATTCACATTAAGTTATTACATGACAAACATTCATTTACTTGAAAACTAGGATATTTTTTGTGCAAACTATGCTTTTTAAATTTAATTCGACACTTATGACCTACCGACATAACCAATCTTTCAATAAACTTACCCGCGATCCTTATTCCGGATTTTCGGAATCTTCTGAAGTCCGTCTCCAAATCCGAGTTTTTAACTCGGTTCACTAATCCGTTTTACGGCAGATTCAGCTGAGAATGTTGTGATTTTCAATCGTTTTTTTTCAGCGAACCCTTTTAAGGAAAGCGGTAGAAGGTACATGTACATGCATATATTTTATATCATTTTATTCGTAAGAAAGTAGAGCGTTCCGGAAACCTAAAAGTATTTCAGTCAGTCCACGGAATAATTTTCCGGACAAGAAAAACCGCATGTTGGTCGGTCCAGAAAAAATTTCAGCGAAGTCGACACGAAAATTTCAGTTGCCCACTATCTCAAAAATTAAAAAACTTTTGTCATCAAACTATATATTTTTGAAAAGAGAATCTCTTCAGCTACTCCGGAAAGTTTAGATTGTCAGAATCGAACCAGTATTAAGCGAGCTATCAACAAATAACCGACCGAGTTTACGTTTTCATCAGTCGAATTCCGTTTCATCAGTCGAATACGCCGACCCATATTATCTACACAACATTTACATGGTTGGGGAATCACCCTTCATCTTGGATGTGAATTCTCGTACACGTGGACATAGCCTGAAAATTGTTAAAAACCGAGCTTGCAGAGCAGTGAGGAAAAACTTCTTCAGTAACCGGGTGTGTAACATATAGAATAAGTTACCAGAATCTGTAATCTCTGCACCATCAGTGAACTGTCTTAAACAGGTCAGGGAAAAGGACTAACTGGGATATGTAGCCCAATTGGGATAAAATATCCCACTTTTGATATTTTTTTTATACTTATACAGAGAGAATAACTTGGGCGAGAAAAAGTCCGCAAAATTATACAGTCGCATTGGCAGTTTTGTGAAGTAAATTCTATCTTGTTTTGTACTTTAGATGCCGAAATTCACCATTGCCGTTTAGTATGAAAATCGGTCAAAATACCCCAGTTAGGATATATTTCAATATCCAAACTTGGATTTAATATCCCAAGTGGGATATATATATCTCAGTTAGTCCTTTGCTCTGACCTGTTAACAACAGATTCGACCGGCATCTACAAGCTTATCGATATTGTCAATCATCTGTGCATCACATGTTCGCAGCTGATGTAGCAGCATCACGGTGAACTGCAACAGCCCATGAGACAGGCAGAAGAGGATGTATGTAGTGATTCCGCCGCCCCTGCCGATATTTCAGAAGGCTGGGACCGATTTCATGAAGCCTCCCTTGTTTGAAGGGGCTTCGTTGAAACCATAGGGAACATGTGACAATGCTGCAGGTTTATGATAGAAAGAAATCATTTGCGTACACTTCGCCATCCATAAGATGGCTTGCGAATCGTGTGTCTCCATTATCGCGGAGCGATATCCAGTACATTACCGGATTCTGATCGGCCTCCATCCGGCGGAGAACAGACCCGAGAAATCTGATAAATTACAGGTTTTCGTACCACTTCTGAAACAGATATTGCCTGGCATGCCTGGGCTTATAGAATATATAGGTATGTAGGCTACCTGAATTAGCCAATAAACAAACCAGAATACTCCGAGTTCATGTAGGGAAATAACAACTAAATTTATTCATAGAAACAGTATGTTAACAGATGCTGTGTTATCCAGCTAAAGATTATTCAAACCTTAGCTAAGTGCAGTTAAACACAACTAAACGGATATAAAACGTATCTAAACGCATCTAAACGCATCTAAACGGTGACCAACCAGTCTATCTGTTCTGACCAGGTGGCGATTTACATGACTACAAAATAAAATGTAAACAAAAGAGACATGAGCAAATCTGTACAAAACAGAACCATGCATCAGATTAAATCATCCGCGTCATACACGTTATGCATTTGGCATACACAAAATATCAATGTACCGCTTTAATTTAATTTCTCCTTTACCATGTTTACCAGAATATCATGAGTTTCCATGTAATACTATTAGCTTCTCTCAGACATCCACAACTTCCTTTAAAGTCACAGACTTGCACTTAACAAAAGTACATTGTGTCAATTAAGATCTCATTAATAGACCCTAAATACCATAGTGTTATTCACTACTTATGTGAGAGACTAAATAGCTCATTAACTTAAACTCAAACATACTCGCATTACCACTATGCACATATTTATATAGCATAGCTAAACTGTATAGACTTGCTACCAGTATGATGTCATTATGATGTATACATGATGAATAACCAACCTGGACAGAACCAATAGGCCTGGAACATCATGACTCCCACAATCCCATTATTTGCCATTCTTATTGTCTGGTGTGACAATGGACTGTGGCAATCGGTTAACCTATAAAATTAACAACATAATAAATGTCTCTATCTAACTATATGAAAGAACATAAAGGAATATTCACTAAAATCTACTGTAGTTAAACATTTGAATTACTTATACATGTTAAAGAATTTGACTCCAGTGGCGATATAGCTCGAAGATGTAAACATGTTTTATCAAGTCATCAAGATTGGTCACTTTTACATGTATATGAACTAGTCTGTTGGGATATATGTCACAATCTTCTCAGTACCATATTTCTATCTTAAGGGAGTTATCACAGGCAATAATTCTCTAGACAAGATTTCTCAATGTGAAACTGAACCATACAAAATACATATATCATCATACATGTATAAAAGCAAAACAATTTAATCAAATAGCTTGACGTATCAGCATAACATATCACTGAGCCAAAAATGCTTCATGACTCCATGGTCAAATATACAGGTATACACTGGCATTGTCCAGTGACGTTCCCCAAATGTAACTGAACTCCTCAAATTACCCATACAGAACATATATCAATTCCCTAAAATAAATTAGCAATAATAGGGAATTGACGAGAAACAAATCTACTTACATAATTCAGCCTGCATTCTTCACTAATCACAATCTGCCAACACAGCTTCTACAGTTTCTCGCGAACCAGAGCATCACAGTGAAGTTTAAATTACATATCATCAGAAGTCCATATTTGATGGACTTCTGATATGATCATGTACTCAGTAAGAGTATACACGAACACATCTTGCCAGCTTGGCAATTGTCCTGTTACCTCTCTGAAAGACTGGGCGCATCTGATCCTAAATACCAGAGGCCAGAGTTTTCTATCTCTAAAGTTTATCCATGGCAACTATAATATTCCAGTTTATTATTGGGGTATGTAGGAAGGTTATAATCAGAGATTAGAATTCGGAACATAGTCTCAGTGTTTATCTGAAACTCAAGATTTCTCAGGAAGTTTCAAACAAGTGGCTTAATCTCAAGTCTGTTCCAAAGCCAAACCACAGGCTTATTCTCCAGGCATGATGTTTCCTTATCACAGATAACTTCACCGAACCTTAGAGACAATCACCAAATACAGGTCATAAGGGACTAGAAATTGAATAATAGGACCACATTTCTTATCCTCTGAACATTATCATCTCACCAGTAAATTAATCTCCCATTTTATCACAGCCTTCCAACCCAGAAATACACAACAATATTCTGGAGTTGCCAAGGTCACTTTGAGATAATTTAAAGCTTTAGTACACAAATAGGCCAGTCTGGTATTAGCGGAGAAGATCTAATCCAGTAATAAATACCAGGCTGCCTTCAAATTATACAATGCAAGTCTGAAACCCCAGCAACTGCCTTCCATTGACCGATTACAGGGTGGCTAACTGTGGTCATGCTGACCCTAGCGGGCACATCTCCACATATATGTAAAAGTTCTCCCATTCATTAGATAACCCTTAAGATAAATTGTTATATAGGAAACTCACAAGAAACATGAACCCGTATAGAATCATACTCAGGATGGAAAATCCCTAGCCACATATACAGTACCCACAATAGAAAATGAATTATCCTAACATACATGTACAGGAATATTAAAGAAAATAAAATGATCTACTCTAAATTATAACATAATTAGAGCAGGTCACACTCGCCTCCACTTTTGTTTACTCTGCCCTCAGAAAAACTAAACACCATATTCCTATTCCCACCCCTGCACGAAATAATCAGACAGCAGGTCTTGGAAAGAGCTGAACACCAGAAAAACTGAGTTCCAGAAAAACCCCTGCATATTAAATCAGTGGATGGCAAAGATCAACATTGTCCATTGGGATATCCATTATCTTCAGATAAGCAATCCATTCCCACAGCCTAGAAACGAAAAAAACCACCATGGTCAACAAAATCTCCAAGGCCAGGGAAGGCAACCATCAGATGCTGCCAGCATGGTCATCAATGCCCCAACCGAATGCACATGTCAGTCTCAACCCCCTGGTACTGGTCATTCAAACCAAATTCTGGAAACCCTATCACTCACATTACGCGACAGCAAATAATTTCCATCCCCAGGTCCTTGATAAGGAACACACTGAGGTAACTTGTGAACGCGATGTGTGAGTAAACCAATATATGAGTCATCCACTACATATATCTGCCAACCCGACAACCATCAACATCAAAGCTAGATGTTATGGCAGTAAAATAGTTCTCCAAAATATTCCTACTCTCAGGCCAATTAATCTCTTCATTAATCCCATAGTTGCCCTCTATAACCCAGTCTGGGTGTATTGAGTAAGCAACCTGTTGACTTGCTTGAGAAAGATACCAGATAACATACTGACCACAAGTGCACACTAACATTATCTGACAATATACATAGAAACATGTCCTTGTACTGACCATTCCTGCCTATCCCTGTTCACAATTATGTAACTTGTCAACATACCCATGTTACAATCACCCCCGCTTTTAAGTTGACGTCCTCGGCAACTTCCATAAAAACAAATGCCAATAACACCTAAACCAAATGACACGGAGTATCATTCTTGGTTTCTTGAATCTAACAGAAAAATTACTTTGGTAAAAAAAGGGTAAACCATGTTGTCTCACCACTGCTCTGAAAAATGCAACAGTCATAATGATTCTGATTCAAATTTATTCCTCCAAGTCCCATGACTATGAGGACAATAACATACAAACAAAACCCTCTTCCAAAGTCAGAAGACAAACTACTACAATTTAAATCAGTGTACACGAACATCACTGCATCTTTTCAATGACTTGATGGTTCCTTACAGACAATCTAACTGATGTTCTCGTCTGATTTTCATAACATATGACTTGCTGTAAAAAGTAACCATACTCGGCAAAACTAAAATGAACAACTCGTTAAAATGCCCCTTTAATGTCCATGCACCTATGTGCATGAACCCAGTTAGCAGGCACACGCCTGTCTTCAAGGTTAGCGAAACGGTCTCATAAACAAATGAAGAGCCCTATCTTCAATCCAATGCAACAACACATAATCCCCAGTTCCCAATGATGGGATATCTCTGAGCAGTATTAAAACCTGATGCGCACTGTAAGACTTATTCCTACTCATCCCTTTACAGTCAAACCCCTAAATACCAGGCCCAGGCGACTACACGTACCACCTCTACCATCCTGGTGAGATGCAAATAGAGTAGGTGGCCTGTATCTGACTTAAAGAGATAGATAGGCACTCAACATTGACCGTCACTCAACTTATGCAATTGTTCCTGTCATCCCGAGTACAGCACATAACTTCTTCATCATGTTCTCATATCCCATACACTTTGTCTAGTTATAAACTGAAAAGGAGACAAATCCTGACAACAAAGGCTATCTGAAAACCAATATCTGCATTCAGTGAAAAGAAATGCAAGGAAAACAAAAGTAACATCCTACTTATCTCATTATCCATCACAAAATGGAGGCATTTCTAACTTTACCACTACTATAGCACCTCAATGCCATACAAACAAAATCTAATATCAAAAGGGATAATAAAACATGTTACAAGTTAACCAATTGAAAAAAAATGCTTAAGAATACGAACTTGTAACCATTCATGCATCGTGCATTATCCATATCCCCAATTCACAGTTTCGAGATTTAATTTTCCATGGCTATAACGTGCACACAGTCCAACTACAGTCCGAGTCTGTTTCTTGGAATGTATTCCAAATTCCAAGACCACGAACAGTCTCTGATTGTTAGTCACCACAACCATCATCCATGCACTGCGTCTCCTTGATGACGGTTGGCGATCACCTCTAACCTGGCGTTCAGCGAGCATCCACAAGTCTGAGTCTTTCGCTGCAGGACTGCCGCCAGCATTCTCGTCAAATCCCAGAGGGGGTCTATGTCGACTGGGCGTAGACATGGTTGGTCACCGTTAACACTGTTAAATATCCCTACACTTATCACTCTGATAGTATTCTATCCCACTTCTGACACCAAAATGTAGGCTACCTGAATTAGCCAATAAACAAACCAGAATACTCCGAGTTCATGTAGGGAAATAACAACTAAATTTATTCATAGAAACAGTATGTTAACAGATGCTGTGTTATCCAGCTAAAGATTATTCAAACCTTAGCTAAGTGCAGTTAAACACAACTAAACGGATATAAAACGTATCTAAACGCATCTAAACGCATCTAAACGGTGACCAACCAGTCTATCTGTTCTGACCAGGTGGCGATTTACATGACTACAAAATAAAATGTAAACAAAAGAGACATGAGCAAATCTGTACAAAACAGAACCATGCATCAGATTAAATCATCCGCGTCATACACGTTATGCATTTGGCATACACAAAATATCAATGTACCGCTTTAATTTAATTTCTCCTTTACCATGTTTACCAGAATATCATGAGTTTCCATGTAATACTATTAGCTTCTCTCAGACATCCACAACTTCCTTTAAAGTCACAGACTTGCACTTAACAAAAGTACATTGTGTCAATTAAGATCTCATTAATAGACCCTAAATACCATAGTGTTATTCACTACTTATGTGAGAGACTAAATAGCTCATTAACTTAAACTCAAACATACTCGCATTACCACTATGCACATATTTATATAGCATAGCTAAACTGTATAGACTTGCTACCAGTATGATGTCATTATGATGTATACATGATGAATAACCAACCTGGACAGAACCAATAGGCCTGGAACATCATGACTCCCACAATCCCATTATTTGCCATTCTTATTGTCTGGTGTGACAATGGACTGTGGCAATCGGTTAACCTATAAAATTAACAACATAATAAATGTCTCTATCTAACTATATGAAAGAACATAAAGGAATATTCACTAAAATCTACTGTAGTTAAACATTTGAATTACTTATACATGTTAAAGAATTTGACTCCAGTGGCGATATAGCTCGAAGATGTAAACATGTTTTATCAAGTCATCAAGATTGGTCACTTTTACATGTATATGAACTAGTCTGTTGGGATATATGTCACAATCTTCTCAGTACCATATTTCTATCTTAAGGGAGTTATCACAGGCAATAATTCTCTAGACAAGATTTCTCAATGTGAAACTGAACCATACAAAATACATATATCATCATACATGTATAAAAGCAAAACAATTTAATCAAATAGCTTGACGTATCAGCATAACATATCACTGAGCCAAAAATGCTTCATGACTCCATGGTCAAATATACAGGTATACACTGGCATTGTCCAGTGACGTTCCCCAAATGTAACTGAACTCCTCAAATTACCCATACAGAACATATATCAATTCCTTAAAATATATTAGCAATAATAGGGAATTGACGAGAAACAAATCTACTTACATAATTCAGCCTGCATTCCTCACTAATCAAATCACTAGTCTGCCATCACAGCTTCTACAGTTTCTCGCGAACCAGGGCATCACAGTGAAGTTTAAATTACATATCATCAGAAGTCCATATTTGATGGACTTCTGATATGATCATGTACTCAGTACGAGTAAACACAAACACATCTTGCCAGCTTGGCAATTGTCCTGTTCCCTCTCTGAAAGACTGGGCGCATCTGATCCTAAATACCAGAGGCCAGGGTTTTCTATCTCTAAAGTTTATCCATGGCAACTATAATATTCCAGTTTTATTGGGGTATGTAGGAAGGTTATAATCAGAGATTAGAATTCGAAACATAGTCTCCGTGTTTATCTGAAACTCAAGATTGCTCAGGAAGTTTCAAACAAGTGGCCTAATCCCAAGTCTGTTCCAAAGCCAAACCACAGGCTTATTCTCCAGGCATGAAGTTTCCTTATCACAGATAACTTCAGCGAACTTAGAGACAATCACCAAATACAGGTCATAAGGGACTAGAAATTGAATAATAGGACCACATGTCTTATCCTCTGAACATTATCATCTCACCAGTAAATTAATCTCCCATTTTATCACAGCCTTCCAACCCAGAAATACACAACAATATTCTGGAGTTGCCAAGGTCACTTTGAGATAATTTAAAGCTTTAGTACACAAATAGGCCAGTCTGGTATTAGCGGAGAAGATCTAATCCAGTAATAAATACCAGGCTGCCTTCAAATTATACAATGCAAGTCTGAAACCCCAGCAACTGCCTTCCATTGACCGATTACAGGGTGGCTAACTGTGGTCATGCTGACCCTAGCGGGCACATCTCCACATATATGTAAAAGTTCTCCCATTCATTAGATAACCCTTAAGATAAATTGTTATATAGGAAACTCACAAGAAACATGAACCCGTATAGAATCATACTCAGGATGGAAAATCCCTAGCCACATATACAGTACCCACAATAGAAAATGAATTATCCTAACATACATGTACAGGAATATTAAAGAAAATAAAATGATCTACTCTAAATTATAACATAATTAGAGCAGGTCACAGGTACAATGTATCGTATGTATAACTTTCGTATCATCCAAGAGGTGTGGTGAATTTGAAATTGAAGTAGCTCATCACATGATTCGAAAATGGCGAGTTACGTTGGGGTTACGTCGGTAGACTTTAGCTGATTGGCTGACAAAGTCACGTGATATTGATTTATGGAAATTCCCTCCTGCAGTTGCCGAAAGTAGGCTGAACATGGATACACATGATCCCAGGGTCCGTCTTACCGTGTATAGATGACCGAGATGATTACAGGTTGAGAAAGAAATATGGAAAGGAATGAAACAAGATCCCAGCAAAACAGCTGAATAACCACTGATGAAGCAATTTTGCCACCAAGAATTCAATCTTTGAGAGGTCCGTCATCTATAGCTTTTCAGCCAGGTTGTTGACAGTATTTATATAGTGTGAGCAGTACGGCATAGTGATCCATGTACTTCGAGATATACTTTGAGATACATGTTAATAAATTTTTACAAATTCAGGAGATAAGCTCGTAACGCAGGGGTGTGGATAGATTCTGTTATCAATAATGTCAGAAGCTTAAATTCAGTATAAGGTGTCCACATGGTTGCCCTGACTGTTTATTACCTACTTGTATTTGTTGTTGTTTTCCAGGACATAGTGTTTTTGTGACCCGGGATTTCAGTGACGGCGCCTTTCTCCTGGAATATCTAATATCCCTGAAAGAAGGCAGAAGGAGGGAAGTGGAGTTGAGCCAAAAGAAAGGAAGTTTTTTTTTTTTTTTCAAATTGTGGTAGAAGACTGTGGTAAGTGACCCCCTCATTAAAACATTTTCGAAAAGTAGTAGGAAAAATAGAAGAGTTTTACACGATTAAGTCTCAGGAACATTATAAGGGATTAATGAACAATGAAGCATATACACACATGTAACAAACAATTTTAATTTTCAGTATTGAAAAACCCCCCAGAACTTTTATAGAAAGGCCACTTAACATGCATTGATTCTGTTATATCTGGAATCGGCCAAGTCCCTGAAATAAAAATTGTCAAGTGGTTTCCTTAACAGTGTGGATGCAACAGAAGATCCGTTTGACATTAACACAGCACGAATGCTGAATGACAGCCACATTTCTCCGAACTGTGTCATGGAAGTTGTGCCCTATGAAGAGGTACCACATCTGTGTCTCTTCGCTAAAGGGGATATTTGCAAAAATGAAGAGTTGAGATACGATTATGGAGTACCCAATCTTCCATGGCATATGGTGAGTGTGAAGTTTAATTATGTGATCACCAAAATGTCTTTTGGCTGTTAATTTTCTGAAGGGCTTAACAAGTGCAATTCTACATGCCTGTTAAACATCTAACCGCCTCTCCTTAGATTCTATACAGAAGTATGTTCCTATTTACATGTAATGGTTTCTTGGTAAATCATCTCCGTTGCTAATTATTGCATGGCATTTTGATGATACAGCGCTATCGGGCAAGAAGTGCATTGATGTTTTTGTCACCTCACATCCTACTTTCTACAAACAAATATAGTGTGTATGTTGATCTTGATTGGTTCTGAAGGACTCAGTTTCTCAATGGCTGGGCTTTAGCTTTTGGCATGGCTTCATGGTTTTGTTTTTGTTTTTGTTCTATTAGGAGCCTGAGAGCAAGAAACCCAAAAGGTAAGAAAACTTACTTTTTTGTTATTCTGGCTAAATTTATCAGGAAGGTATCTTAGACATGTTAGATCAAGCAAGCCAAATTACCCTTTACGTTGAAACTTTCAAAGGGAAAAAATCTCGCCAACTAATGATGATCATTATATAAATACCAGTATGTCTGTTAGGTTACAGGTCGGACACACAGTTTATCAAGTAACATTCACTGCAAGCAGTGAATATAACAAGGATGGCCCTCGGTGGCCGAGTGGTCTAAGGCGCTTCGCTGGTGACCACTAGTCTCACACCGCTGAAGCGGCACGGGTTCGAGCCCAGCTGGTCCTTGTGTGAAAGTCTGTCAGTTACTTGCCGAAGGGGTGTGGTTCTCTCCGGGTCCTCCGGCTTCCTCCACCAACCAAACTGACTGTCACCATATGAGTGAAACAAACTTGAGTGTGACATTACGCCAAATTCCCTCGCTATAACAAGGACACCTATTTTCAGAATGCACCAAGTAGTTGACAGTGCTAGATGTCCTGTCCCTTGCTTTGGTTCTGCTGGCTTTACATCTAAGGACTAAAAGACCCCTCTCAATTCTGAGTTATGCATGGGAGTTCATTTAGTTGCCAAAATGAGGTTTACATTCTCCTCCAATAATAAAACTGGCTTTCTCGATAAGACTCCAGCTTCTTGAGGGCAGTCTGCCCGCCAACGTTTTCATAATTTTGGCATCATCACGTTCTCCTGTACTATCCCACAAATTGTGAACTTTTTGATTTCAGAGACCACGGTTTAGAGGAATTAACATTCTGTTTAAACAAGGTGAGCTATGATCTTTGTTTTATTGGTAACATTCAGCGTCCATATTAAGGAAGGTATCAAGATTAAATAGGTGTCACTTAGAGTTGTATAGCAGTTAGTTCAATTTACCAATTGTAACACTGCAGAGCTGAGCTACAGATTGGCTAAGTTTTACTGCACAATGTAGGTCCTGTGAATGTATATGTAAAGCCAAATGGCTTTTTTGTGTTTAATTCTATAATCCGAGGTTATCAATGGTCAAACCACCAGCCTTGTAACATTGACATGCATGTAGCTGTACTTTTCATCCTCAGTTTTTATCTCGCCTTACGAAGTAAAGGGGAGATATTGTGAGGGGGGAAAGAGGATGTCGTCGTCGGAGTCGGTGTCGGTGTCGGTGTCCCCTGCCTGGAAATGAATGGGTTTTTGGTTTAGCAAGTTAAAAAAAAATCTAGAAAAATTAGAAAAAATATAAAAAAAATATAAAAAATATGGGGGTGGGTATGCCACCTGGGGGTACTACCCCTGGGGTACTCTAATGTTAAAATCCCTATGAATGAGTTTTGCGTTTAGCTGAAGTGCACATGTACATCTGTACTTGGAAAGTTTCTTGCAGTTGTCAGCTGTCATCAATGATTATGAAACTTGGTACACATGTTTCTTATGATAAGAGGATGTACCTGTGCTGTTTTTGAGAAGAAATATTAATTTTTCTCAAAATTATGGCATATGAAGAGTTTTCTGTTTAGGTAAATTGTACATGTAGGCCTCTACATGTATACATATACATCTACATGGTAACTTTGCTCCAGTTGTCAGCTGTCATTGGATGATTATGAAACTGGGTACACATGTTTCTTATGATTAGAGGATGTACCTGTGCTATTTTTGACAAGAAATATTAATTTTTCTCCAAATTATGACAAATGAAGAGTTTTCTGTTTAGGTAAATTGTACATATACATGTCCATGGCAAGTTTGCTCCAGTTGTCAGCTGTCATTGGATGATTATGAAACTTGGTACACATGTTTCTTATGATAAGAGGATGTACCTGTGCTATTTTTGAGAAGAAATATTAATTTTTCTCAAAATTATGGCAAATGAAGAGTTTTCTGTTTAGGTAAATTATACATGTAGGCCTCTACATGTATACATATACATCTACATGGTAACTTTGCTCCAGTTGTCAGCTGTCATTGGATGACTATGAAACTTGGTACACATGTTTCTTATGATTAGAGGATGTACCTGTGCTATTTTTGACAAGAAATATAAATTTTTCTCCAAATTATGGCAAATGAAGTGTTTTCTGTTTAGGTAAATTGTACATGTAGAGGCACATATACATGTACATGGTAAGTTTGCTCCAGTTGTCAGCTGTCATTGGATGATTATGAAACTTGGTACACATGTTTCTTATGATAAGAGGATGTACCTGTGCTATTTTTTATTTTTGAGAAGAAATATTAATTTTTTTTGCCATTAATTATGGCAAATGAATGAGTTTTCTGTTTAGGTAAATTGTACATGTAGGCTTCTACATGATAAGTTTGCTGCAGTTGTCAGCTCTCATTGGATGATTACGAAACTTCATACACATGTTTCTTATGATTGGAGTATGTACTTGTGCTATTTTTGAGATGAAATATTAATTTTTCTCCAAATTATGGGAAATGATTGAGTTTTGCATTTAGCTGAAGTGCACATGACTACCATCACTACCACCACTAACATCCTACCTTCACTACCATCCATATCACTACTACCATCCCTAACATCCTACCATCACTACCATTCCATATGGGCCCTCAGTGGCTGAGTGGTCTAAGGTGCTTCGCTGGTGGCCGCTAGCCTCACACTGATGCACCGGCACGGGTTCGAACTCAGCCTGTCCATGTGTGGAAGATTGTCAGTTACTTGCCAACGGGCGGTGGTTCTCTCCGGGCACTCCGGCTTCCTCCACCAACCCAACTGACTGTCACCATATGAGTGAAACAATCTTGAGCATGACATTAAACCAAATCGCCCTCCCCTACCATCCATACCATCACTACCATACTGATCATCACTACCATCCCTACTATCATTACCATCCATATCATCCCTGCCATCACTACCATTCCAACCATCACTGCCAGTCATACCCTTCCAACCATCATTGCCATCCCAACCATCACTACCATCCATACTATCACTACCATCCCTACTATCACTTACATCCTACCATCCATGTCATCCCTGCCATCACTACAATCCCAACCATCACTACCATCGGATCCCTACTATCATTACCATCCATACCATTCTACCATCACTGCTATCACTTACATCCTACCATCCATGTCATCCCTGCCATCACTACAATCCCATCACTACCATCCTACCATCACTACCATCCATACCATCACTACCACCCATACCATCACTACCATCCATACCATAACTACCATTCCTACCATCACTACCATCCATACCATCACTACCATCCATACCATCACTACCATCCATACCATCACTACCATCTATGCCATCCTACCATCCATACCATCACTACCATCCATACCATAACTACCATTCCTACCATCCATACCATCACTACCATCCATACCATCACTACCATCCATACCTTCACTACCATCCATACCATCACATCCATACCATTCCTACCATCACTACCATTCCTACCATCACTACCATCCATACCATCACTGCGGTGGTCTAATGGTTAGAGCGTCGGCCTCGTAAGCGGTAGGTACACTACGCGCAAGAACTAAGGGTTGAGAAGACGCGACCTGGTCGCGACCAGCGTGCGTCCGCTCTGCGCCCGCCCCGCGTCCGCCTCGAGGATCGGCTTCGCCCGGTCGCGGTCCCAGAGCAGAGCCCGGCCGCAACCAGGTGCGTCTGGACACGTCCGGACGCGTCTAGACGCAATTGAATTCATTGTTATACAAAGGAATTCAAATGTCACTGAGCATTTTCATTTATATTACTCATTCTGGTCAAATTGATTACCTAGAATCTGGAGTCTAATTAATGTGTTTTGTACGATATTTATAAAATTTATCTGCCATTGTCCGCATTTTATTTGCCTGCATAAATGCATAACGCTATAAGTTACTTTATGTGGTATCACTTATCATTACACGGAAGGATTTCCGACTTCAAGAAAATAACAAAGATCGATCTTCATTATCCTCCGATTCACAGAGATAAATGTTTTCTTCTTCCTATCACAATCAACTTTATATTAGATCTAAAAACAATTTTATATGCTCTAAATTCGAATGAAATCTTTCACGGTGTCTTCACGAACAAATTGCTTCCTCCGAGGTCCGTGTGCTGTCAAAGCAACAAGAACAGCAGGGAAATCTTCGGTTTTCAATTTTACATTCCGGTTTTCTCGTGCAAAACGTGAAGGCTTTATGCAAGAATTTCTTCCATTCACCCTAGGTCTGTATTCTATTTGCGTTCCACAACATGATCTGTTATGAAGGCGACTGTAAAAATGTTTATAAGTTTGGGCGATATGAGGAAAGAAAAAGTTATTTAAAATTGTTGAATAATATTTTTTTTTATCAGAATTTATAATAACCTTACACATTTTTCTGTGCTATCGGTAAAATTATCTTACATCCTTCAAGTTTATTATCAATTACACATTACACAAATATTTAGTATTAAATGTAAATATTTATAGGAATAATGTTGAACTAATTTCATGTTATTTTCTTATTTCAGATACTCCCGAAAAATTCTTTTTTTAATGTTGTCTTTGTCCTGTTAGTTAGTTGAATTGACTTCTGTTGTTGGAATCTTTTTTAGTTGAAATCTTTGAAATTCACGTTCTCTCGGCATGTAAACTACAATTTACAGTTTTAGTATTTCCGAAATTATGTTAGTGCATGGCATAGCGAAATCTCTGTGTTCACTAATGTTTTCACACGTTTTTTCTGAATTCTTTGACTAACAGCATGCATTCGTCCAACTACTGCCAACGAATTAAGGTAAGTAATACATAAATCATCGTGGGTGGTCATGCAGGAACAGGTGACGAGACGATTCTTTCTGTCATATCGGGCACGGTACCATACGAAGACAGCAATGGATATTGGGAGCGAGTCAACAACAATCTGAATTACATCAGTCCACGGAGACCCGACTTCGTAAATCTATGGAGATTGACCTCCGTCAGCCCACGGAGCCTTGGCTCCATCATCACACCCGTCGGCCAGTACTCAAACCCCACGACCCTGACCCCAAAAACTCGACAGTCAAATGAGAAATATAATTTTAAAACAATAAAAAATGCGTCTGCTCTTTCATCGATAAGATATATCGTCAGTGGGGCAATCGTCAATCATTATGCTCATCCAGTTGTACCAAGGGGAAAACAAAAGCAGCTGGTCATTGAATATAGAACCTCATCCCAGATATCGGACATATCACCAGTTTTCTGAAGGATTTCAAAAAGCTCTTTGAATATGGTGCTAATGCTGTTATATGAATTAGATCTTTGGATTATGAACTCAAAAATTCTTTAATGAACGACGGCCGAACATTGAATGCCGGACTAGACTATTGTAGTATATTATGAGAAGGGGGGGGGAGGAGGGAGAGAGATACAGAGATAAATTTGATGTCCAGAGTTACCAATAAGACAATTCCCATACTACGATTGGTATTGTCTGCAAGCGTTCACGGTACATCGTGACTCGAGGAAATATATAGTCTGATTCCACGAGAGTGTATAACATCGTGTCGTGGATCTTGATTGTCAGCCATACAAATATTTATTTTTTCACTTCATTCTGTTGTTACTCGAGCATCAGTAATATTACTAAGATGTAGGAGGAGATAAAACAGTTATTTCGTAGTTCTGAAAGAGTTATAGTTTAACAAATCGTACTCTGGAACCGTAATGCCTTATCTCGACATCATATATCTTCAATGTTAAAGGCATGTATATTTCTGCATTGATTTGTATTTATAGAAAAATTGTGGATCCGATTCACATGATAATACACGACGTACCTTGTTGTCTACAAACACCACGACTGGTCTCTTTCACTAGTTGCTATATTTCTAACAAAATATGAGCTATAAGTCATCTGAAGATTTGGGGTCAAAACTAATTTAACAAAAAACATTCTGATCTTCATCCCGGATGTGTCTCGTAACCCTTTTTCCTTTCGTGTTGTGAACTTATGTCTTCCACATAAATTTGACGTTTTATTAAAAGCCACATCTGAATGTAAACTGATACTGTGTATTTCATAAACTTATTTCTCGGTTGAAGCGGAGTAACCAACGCCAGGATTTATATTTCCAAATTCAGATTTTGAATTCAGATTTTGCGCAGGTAACAAAAATTCGCACGTAAACCATGCAGTTCTCGTGCATAAGCAGGCCCATCTGCCTAAAAGCGCCCACATTTGGCTAATTAATCCCTTATGATGAAATACTCAACATTTGAACAATATCTGTGTTCCAAAGTGTCCCTATAATCAACTGCGAGATTTGCCGATATTGAAACAGGTAATCCATATGAATTGAGAATATACTGATCAGCCATACGGATTTGATATTTTTGGAACATCATGATGTCTTGTCGGCATCATTGAGAACTGTTGACCGCTAGTTTTATGTGTACTATTATTTATTCCTTTAATTTGATGATAATGCAACTATATATGAATTTGGATCATGGACGCGGAAATTCTTCAATGGTTTACCACAGCTGAATATTGAATGACGGACTAGACGCTTGCATATAAATATTAAATATATTGTACCCACGTTGCGAACCGTATTCATATATGCTGTATATCGTAGCTGTACAGTGCCCTGTAAAATATACCAGCCAAGCCACGAAGATAGTATCAGGGTAACTAATTCTCAATGGAAGGAATTATAGACCTTCTCAGTTAAGAGAACATATTCAGAGATCATCTGATGATATATGAAGTCCAGAACGCATCAATACCATGGCCGAAATTTTGAACAGATATTTCACGGTCACTCCACCCTGCCATCATTGTACCTGTTAGAAATAAAGAGAAAACAATTGAGAGACGTTTGGCTGAAGAGAATACAACAGTTAAATCACATTTAATTAATACCATTGATGATTACGGACAAAATGCAGTAGACGAAGGAAGGGAACAGGTTGGCGGAGCTACAGCTTAGTTGAATGACGGAGTCGCCGCTCCATTGACGTCCAGGCTGTCGGCTCCATAGACGATATCGTGGATTCTATATAACTGTGAAGTCTGCCTTCGCCACATTTTCTTGCAGTTGTCTGCCAAAACGCCTCCTTGGTAATTTGCTTCTGATTATGACTATTAACGAATATTTGAAGTATTGGTGACACATGAAAGGCTAAACTTGATCGGGAAAAGTGATGTTTTCAGTGAGTGTACACAATTTTTTTTTTTCAAATTCGCAGGAGACATAGAAGTCATAATGGATATACTGTGGTTCCATACGAGTTGGGGGAAAAAGAATGAAAAGGTTGAAAAGTTCAATTTAAGCACATGTATGTAATAAACAATTAAAAGTATATTGGTATTGGGAAAAGATCAGAATGCAATAAATTGATGGATAAATACCGGAGATGGGCGCAAAATATCACGGACTTCAGATATGGTTTCTTCATCTCATTCACGACAGATCTGCAAAACAGTCGGACTGAACAAGAAAATACATTGTAATGTACTCAGTTAATGCATATATTGTGGTTGCATCCGAGTTGGAGAAAAACAATGAAAAGATTGAAAACAAAAAGTTAAATTTAATGCACATGCATATAATGAACAATTAAAAGTATACTGGTATGGCGAAAAGATCAAAATGCAATAAAATGATGGTTAAATACCGGAGATGAGGGCAAAATATCGATGGCTTCAGATGCCGTTTCTTCATCTCATGCACGCCATATCTGAAAAACAGACAGACTGGACAAAAAAAGAATGTATAGTCTTCATACATATTATAGTTCAATTTTATCACAAAGGAACGAACTCCCAAAGTTACGAATATACGTGCATCCTGACAAACAGATGGAACACTTGATTGGTGAAAACAAACACATATTTTTTTCATTTACCATGCCTCCCTGTTTTCTCCGTCGGAAGAAGGAAGCTCAAGGAAGGATGTCGAGTGACTTTCTACATGTCCTATCATAAGTGGTTTTATGAACATGCATGTCCCATAATGTAATTGGGTGAAATTAAAATGGATACAAACAAATAACTCCCATGATGGAAAATGAGTGAGAACAAAATAACCCTACAACTTTCACGATGGAAACTGAGTGAGAACGGGACACCCATCATCCTAAGATTCGAGAGATATGTTAATTTGCGATGGACACATTGTCAGAGAGCGAAGCGTAATAAAATTAACAAAATACATCATATACTAAACAAGAATATGTATTTCATTGACGTAAATATGGAAGTTGTACCCAAGTAACGATACGATTACAGACAAAATGCCGTAGACTAAATGGAAAAAACTGGCGGAGCCACAGCTCTGTGGGCTGACGGAGCGACAGCTCCACCGGTTTACTGGCTGTCGGCTCCGTAGAGGATATCATGAATTCTATAATTTTTCCGTACACCACATTTTCCATGGAATTGTCTCTCAAAACGCCTCCAGAGTAATTTGCTTCTGATTGTGACTATATTAACGAATAGGTGTAATAGATGACCTGTGAAAGGCTAAAATTGATTGGGAAAATGTTCCATTGTAAATACACAAATTATTATTATTCTTTTTTAATTCGCGGCAGATTCGAGAGAATTATTAATTTGCACTGAACACCTCGTCAGTGAGCGGAGCGTGAAGATGACATTAACAAAATAATTACCCATATCATATACTACATGGGTATATATTTATTAACGTAAATATGGAAGTTATACCCAAGTAACGACATTCATCCCTCGTTTTCTGCACCCTTCTCAGTTTATTTTTGCTAAAATCTTTCGGTATATGATTCTCGACAAAGCAAATCGAGGAAGATGTTTCCGGAATTTCTGTTTGCATTGTTTATTACAAGAATAATTTCAGAGTTATATATTTGGAAGATACCGTTGAGTATCAGTTCGGTACGACCAAATAATGTCCAAGAATGCTGTTTCACGAGTGACATTCCTAAGATTTACAACAACAACCACAATGCAAAACGATAATACAAATGACGTAAGTGATTAAATTAGAAAAGTTTAGTGGATGGAGGACTC
>JAVTVY010005741.1:0-41002 GCA_036873755.1 Hanleya hanleyi
ATTTTTGACGATAGGAGTAATAACAACATATGTTAATGCACCCGGAAGGAATCCATGAGAAAATAAAGCATTAATACAGAATGTCAGGTGGTGCATTAGAATAGGAGAAGCATAAAGCAGATGCTCAGTGCAAAGTCCATCAGGACCTGGCGTCTTACACTTTTTCAGGTTTTTAACAATATCATGGACAACTTCTACGGATGTAACATTGGTGACAACATGTCTAGGTTGCGAGAGTGTTTTCAAAACCTCTGATTTACAATCATTACTACTGACAGAATTAAGGAGCGTGTCAAATTTATTTCTCCACAGGGACGCTATGTCCGTTTCACCCTGAGCATTATCGACTTTACAAGGCAGTGACATACATTTTGAATTGGCAGCTCTTACTTCCTTCCAGAAATCATCAGAGTTATTACAGGAGAAGGCTTGTGCCATTTTATCAGCGCGCAAAGAAGCTTCGTTATGCTTACAGACTCGTAACGCATACTTGAATTGTCGCCTAGTGCGCTGCATATAATCGGATACGGGGCCACTTCTTAGACTGCCGTGTTCCCGCCAAAGTCAAAAAGCCATATGCGCGTGGAGGTCACGGACAAGATCATTCCAACCAGGAACAACAAAATTATTACTAGTTTTAGGCTTCGCCAGTGTTTCGTCACCTGCCGAACACAATGCGGACACAATATCACTATAGTAGTGATTAAGAATATCACAGTGTGCTTTACAATCATGGCCAGTACATCAAATAGCTTCAGACGGTATAACAATATTACCCAAGTTGCTATCAGTGGCAGCCATATATTTATTAATTTCACCATCTGACATAATACCTAATTGACTTAATACTGAACGATTACAGATTTGCAAAAGTCTTTTTATATTCTAAATTCAAATTGAACGTCGGTATATGACACCGTTATCTTGTCTGGCAAGCATATTTCGTAATTTCGACATTTGTGATGCACCGAAATGCATTCGTGCTTCTGATTGACCCTCAGAGTTCGAATTTATCAGGAATCTTCGCTGAACTATATACATAGATTGGCATCATATTATATCCGCTGATTACCACTGCCTCCAGCACTGTATACCTACTCTGTCTGTAAATGAAAACTGATTGGGCCATCAACATTTCAATCTTGTTCAATGAGAAGTTTTCTGTTAATTTGATCGAATTGTTGTGTCCATTTATACAGCTTAGATGTCTCGGAAATTACCCCGCTAATGGGAACTTCCGGACCCCATGCCAGTGTGTATAGTGATAACCAGTACCACGTTCAGGAAGGGTACCCATAATCACCAGTGTACCACATGCCTGACAGAGTTTATGAGATCAACAAGTCTTAAGGGGAATTAGGACTTGTGACATTTTTGAAATTTTGAAAGTCATTTTTTCGAATTACCTCAAAGAAATAGTCATATTTTTTTGTGTTTAATTGTATTTCCTACCTTTCTGAGATGAAATAATGCACCCTTGATAATTGAGTGCCTTTTTGAAAATTTCAACCTGACAAACAAAATGTCAAAATCTCTCAAGTCCCCCTGATTCTTAACAGGTCTTCTATTGTAAATCAGACAATGCTGATTTGATAGGCCTGGTATAAGCTATTAAGCGGGCTAATTTGTTCTCAGCGGGGCCGATTTCAATTTAAATACATTATCAAAACTTACTTTTTACTAGTAGACCATGTGAAATCACTCGTGTGCCTTTCACAGAACCTTTGATGACCAACCCCGTCCAAAAATACAAGGCCTGATAAAGAGGCACATCACTCCCACTAACGAACATTAGCAGTCGGTGAAGTGTCCCGTGTGCGAGAAGTCCTTCTGTGACCTATTCAATTACAGAACCGATGTGATCACTCGCAGAATTGAAGTAGTAAATTATGGCAAGCCGTTTCAGTATTTCATCGGTTATTTCACATATGTTGAAAACTTTTGCACATATGTCAAAAAGTTCAACATATGTCTAAAAGTGCGAATTTATTCCACATATGTGTAAAAGTTTTATACATATGTTGAAAACTTTTTGACATATGTGCAAAAGTTTTCAACATATGTGGAATAGTTAATTTATTTAACATATGTGTAAAACTTTTACACATATGTGTAAAAGTTTTACACATATGTCTAAAAGTTTTCGACTTATGTTGAAAAAAGGTTTTTGCACATATGTCTAAAACTTTTACACATATGTATAAAACTTTTCAACATAAGTGAAATAGTTACTTTATTTCACATATGTGCAAAACTTTTCCACATATGTCTAAAAGCTACGACATCTGCCGTATCCATCGACGGTTCCCTGGTACCATTTTGGCGCCTTTTCCTCCTGTAAACAAAGGAGCAATCTTTCCACAATGATACCATATTCAGTAAGGTTGACCTTGAAATGGCTGTAAGAGACTTGAGTTTGTGTGTTTATTTATCTGTGGCCCAGCTGATTACTCCTACACTACCGCATTTCGATCCTGTATGTCAGATGTCTTGTTAATTCAGGCTTTGTTCCTACCCCAGCCCCGCTGTTTTCTTTCGTTTGAAGTTTGCATGAACCCACCGTACTCTGTACCACATTTAGCTACCGCACACAGGGGCTTATTGTTGGTTAGTTAATAATTTGGGATCTTAATTTTCATATATACTCTCCTCGTACTCATATTTATGGAGTAGGATGAGAGTATATAAGAATATAATATCATAATTAATAACTGACCAACATCAAGCCCCTGTGCTATACCGCAGTTTGTACGGTCTGCGTTAGCTGCAGGAGAAGAGGTGCGTTCAAGAAAGATAGTCATGTATGGACCTTGAATCTAAGATAATATAGTACTATTATTATTATTATAAGCTTCTGTGTCCTCACTGTAGTTCCACATGTCTCGCATAGTCGGAGAGGCGATAAACAGACTCCGAAGGGACAGCACCATTTTAAACTAGTCGTTAGATAACAAACATTCACGAGAGATTATACCACAGGGAGCAGTCCATTTCCTTTCCGTTAACTCTCCTAGAATTTATTTAACATATGTACAAAACTTTTGCACATATGTGGAAAAACACTTTATTTGACATATGTGGAAAAGTTTTGCACATATGTATAAAACTTTTCAACATATGTGAAATGGTTAATTTATTTTACATATGTGTAAAACTTTTCCACATATGTCTAAAAACTGTTTTTTACACATATGTGGAATTCTTTTGTACATATGTGCTAAACTTTTCAACATATGTGGAATAACCGATTAAATACTGAAACGGCTTGCCATAGTAAATGCATAAACTTCCTAACATTTGTTGCTAGCCGTCTTTGTTACCGACCTGTGTTAGACGTCGGTACCAGTATCGTGCGGCCATGAAAATGGTTGATGGAACTGAGCTTGACTGGCCTATTTTGACCCCCCGAAATTTATGTTGGCTGTGCTATACCCCTAGAGGATCTGCTGAAACAGAAAGGGTACGTGAAAATGGGGCCCGGTGAATAGAAATTTTAAAAAAATGAAACCAACGAAGCGAAATTTTGCTGTGAAAACATGATTACTATACATTAAGTATTCCTTGAATATATTATGATCTTATTCGTCAGCTGCTTCGCCGAAGAGCTTCTTGCTCTGTTGAAGTGTTTCTGTTCGTCTGTGGGCCTGCTTCATTGATCGATCTGAAATGTGACCTTTTGGCAGGCCCAGCCAATTTATGGCGAACAGGGCCCACGACGCTTCAGTGGGTATATGGTTAGACCCCGCTTTCCTGAAACCTGAAGTGTAATAACACTCGAACTACTTTTACCCGATCTACCTCTTGTTATTAACACTTCCTCGTCTCTGCTAATCATTCTACCAATTCGCTCGATCGTCCACAATGTACGGTTATAAATAAGAATATTAATAAAAAAGTTTTAGTATATGACAGATTAGCTGCACTACATAGTTTATCAGAGGAACGACAGTTTAACTTTGTGATCGGCCACAGAGCTATAAGGAAAAGATACGAAATCTTTGGGAGGGAGGAGTTTTACGCCCTCGAAATTATTTAATGAACATCTTATACATATTTTTGTATTACTTGTAGTACTAAGCTCCAGCAAAATATATCACTGACTGTCACTATGACGTCCATGTATGTTTCAGCTACTTTATTTCACTTACATAATGCATGTATAATTTCCACAGACGGTGAATATAAAATTCAATTCCAGACCTGTTTCACAAATTAAGAAGAACTATTTTTCTTGCATCATGGGGACACCAAGGGATGGCTTGTCGTGCATCGTGGTATGGACTACCGCGAGACTTTTAGCTCAGCTGAGTGCATCAGCTCCTTTCTAGTTAGCTTAGCTGAATTTACAACAACAGAAATGTACACTAGTTATCTTGGCAGTATATATCATTGAAAACGGACGGAAATTGTGATAAATTAGCTGCAATCCAGGGTATAAATGCGGGCTTATCTGACAAAATACTAATAACAGCTCTTTGTACCCTATTTTCAGAAAACTGAATCTTGGCAGAGAGTGAATTGTTATCACATCGCTTCTATGGTTAAGTAGGTCCCTGGCTAAATGATTATCGATACCTCAGCCACTGTCCACATATATTCTCCACTGTCAGGTGAGACCGAAAAACTGTATTTTCAGTCATGTTTTGCACCATAGGACGGAAAACATGCACCAAGGGATGGAATGTCATGCTATAGCACAAGGGATGGAGAACTGGGTCTACGAGGAGCTTGTGGTCCAGGGCTGTACATGTAAATTAAATAAGAGGAAGCATGGCGTATACGCTGAGGATCAAATCCTGAGACCGAATATCTGGAGAATATGATCTTCAGGCTCTGACACTGTAGCATGTAGTGTTGCTTTGGTCTAGACATTCATGTACGCTTACGGTGACACCAAATCTGATCAAATATAAACAATCCAAATCTGAAGCATTTTCATTGGATGGCGCAACTCGATTGACAGGCTTGTTCATTTCAAACTGCCTGCACTGCTTTATTACCTGCGGCACGCGGGTCTACGAGAGGCTCGCGTTGTTCTTGTTGTCATTCTTCTTCTTCTCGTGACTTTTTGAAATACGCATGCGCCAAGAGAGTTTGATCTCTACCACACTTTTATTTTCAACCTCCGATCTCACATGACAACCCTGTCTTCAGGCACGTTTGAATACATTTGCCACTATATTCGGTGGAGTGAATTATTGCTTCGTTGATTTCTGTTCAGTCTTTAAGTCTCATGCGTCAACACATAGGTAACTCCAGTCGCTTAACCCTACCTGGCCTGGGGGGGACGCAAAATGGCCCCCCTACCAAACGTTCTGCGCTATCTCCGGAACGACAAAAAATAGAGAGCTGAAACTACGTGACTTTATAGTTTATCATATTGGGTTCATTTTGAAGCTATTTTCATAACCCCTCGAGCAGAGGATCATGAGTAAATTCAAGATGGTGTCCACATGGGTTCCCAGAAAAGTGATGTTTTGTCATATTTCTTCACAATTTCGGCTTTTCCGCGATGAAAAGTGAGCAAAAACTATTTTATTTCACATCTCATTAATATTTACTAATTTATCATGCCGTTTTTGCGGAAAAATTGCTGAAATTAAAAATTCGGCCAAAAAATGCCGTTTTTGAAAATGACGTCACTGTGACGTCAACAAAGCGGCCATCTTGGATTTGTTTACATTTTCTGGTAGAGCTTGACCCAAGATTAAGGGGTAAAAACAATAATTAGGGGGCGACCCCGGATAAAGATGTTTAACTTATATAAATGACAATTTGGTATGATGTTTAACTTTACCCCCAAGCAATTCGCATAAATGGAAAATGTTTTGAAAGGAAGAATAATTTAACCCTTTGTGGGAATGAAAACAATGACCCTCCAATCCCTGGAGTTGCGCTTACTGTCTTCGATATACCGACTCATTGATAATATTCGAAACTTACTTGATAGGCAACTGGTTTTATAATACAGAAATGACTATTATTTAATGAGTTAGACAACCCTGTGCTCGAACAATACATCACAGTTGTGCAGTTATATTGTGAACTTTCAGTTACAAGCATGAAATTTGGCACATAGTTATTCTGAATGATCCTCTTTCGCAACACAGCCTCTCTATCCTCATTCTCGCAAGCCAGGGCCTTGCTTCGCTGGTATTGATGTTCCCGTCCTCGTCAGCACTCAGAATCCCTTTAGATTAGCATTAATCACTTCCGTAAATTCAATACTTATGTATATCCGCAGACAATGGGCAGAAACATGTTGCATTTATCTTCCAGATATTCTATCCCAGGATTTGATACTCGTATCAAAGGCGTAGTGGAGGAACGAACTAATACATGAAAATTCGCTGATGGTCCGGTATCTAAAGTTTTTTCTTTCATATGTATGTAAGGGTATCTGTACAGTCGCGCCTCTTGCCTTCGGGTCAAACTGTGGAAAACAATGCTATTCTATTCTGCATTAATTGAGTGAGATTAATATCATATACTCTGGAATGAGTATTGCAGAACAGCCAACCAATAGATCATATGGATATTACTATCACAGATCAACCAGTTAGAAATTTCCATGGATCCCATTTCGCAGTAACATATGTAGATATGTATATACTGTTCAGGATTAACTGTTCAACAGAGTTAATTCGCATGAGATGCAGAGAGGTAGGACAGTTGTAAATTAAGCAGTGTGGTTCTCCCTGCTGCATTAGAAATTAATTGCTGCTGAGAGGTGAGAAAACTTTCATTTCTGGTTTGGAAATTATTCGGTTTGAACTATTTTGAAATGATCGATCGTTGTTGTAAAGTGATTTTACCGCATTTCACACAGGAAGCTGACAACATATTACTCGTTGTAAGGGGATTTATTCCTGCTAGTCAAAAACAATCGGACAACTACCGGTAATGAAACATCTGTAAATTACCAGATGTACATCTAATTGTTTTAATTTACCCATACGGATTGTCCCCACGACCACGCAGAACACGTTCACTGGGATGAAATGCTCTCTCCTACAACACAGAATATTATACATTTTATTATACATTATACATTTTCCCATTGTTCGACTATAATGTTTGTCTACCAAGTATAATATTTCAATGTGTCGTTGTAGTTGACATACATCTTCACCATGGCACTGAAGGTATTGATCGTTTTAACTGCATTTCTTAGCCTTGTGTGTTATGGGAGAACATGTCCGAAGACGAGAGAAGGTAAGTCCAAATTACATATTTATTTATTTATTTTATTTATTGAGTTCCGGATCCAACAGGCACAGGGCCCAGTTACAGGTCTGATAAAAACACACAAATCATACTCACATATAACAAAAAGTACACAAAACGAGGAAATAATAAAAAAGACAAAAGGTTCCCTATAACTAATACATATACAGAATAAAGATAAATAGATTGAAAAAATGTCGTGTATAATAAACATGTAGTTATATCGCGGCTATAAAACTTACATGTATGAGATAACAAGAGGTAAAAAATCATATATAGTATAAAATATCGCTGATATAAAAGAAAAAGTCTAGGAAGCAAGATACAGTACCGACCAGATTAAAGGTTCTACCTAACGCATTAGGGATTAAGTCCAAGCACGTTACGATTCACAGCATGGCCGTTAGTAACCGGCTAACGCGGCCTTAGAATGCGTTAGGAGAGCGTTACAAGCAGGTTAGCTGTGAACAAAGAGTGCGTTCGATCGCTAATTTAACTGTCTCGTAGGCTCTTCGAGCGCGTTACATTGAACAATAGCTGCGTTAGAAATTTTTAACGTCCCCTCACCTCCTCGACAACGCCTATTTCACAGTAATGCATATATACGGTAAAAATGTACTTGAAAATGAACCTAACCTTAAAAACTATTCAGTTATTTTTTTTAGTTCACCGAATGACGGCCAACGTTCATTTTTGACCGTCGGATGTTGAGGTAATCAACTTACCCTTCCGGTTACATTTTGCTTGGGGAATTTATTATCTATTTGTACTTGGGGTCATATTGAACCTAACTAGTGGTCACTATGGTCATTATGTAGGAGTTAAGGCAATTAAAAATACTTGTTTGAGGCGAAATTGTTGTGGCGTATGTTTAGTTAGAAATGGTGATCTTGGTACACCATATGTTATATTTTCAAGAAATGTAATAAATAATTCAAGAATATATTTTGGTGCGTGATTTATTTTCTAAAAAAAAAAGGACGAGAATGAATAAGGGCGCTTTTTACTGTATATTTGGTAGCGATATACGGCATATTTGTATGGTTTGTATTTTCTCATACTTAACCGCCTACCTACTTGCTCTTACCAATGTACTACGATCTACGTTTCTTGTGGGTTCAGTCATAATATTATGTCGTAACTGATAAGTTTACTCATAATGGGCACTCATAATAATACGCTATAGAACGCTATAAAGGGACACAGGACAGGAGCCCTTAAGGTAATTAAAATAAAACATTGAGTTGATGGGCTGCGAAATCCGTACGGGAAGCGGCCCTTAAACTGCAATTTCAATCAAAACATGAATTGCAGGCAAGCACCTAAAAGGTGCGTGGACCCCTCAGCCTGTTTTTTTTCAGTCAAGTAGGATCAGGGCTGCATCTAGAGCCAATTTAGTTTCAGAAAACATATGGGCGCCCAAAACTCAAATGAAACAAAAAACGAAAGTGTTGTTGTTGTTCAATTTGAAGGATTTCTGAAGGAAATACTCATAGAAAAGCTTCTGGGAGCCTCAATATCGATCTGATTGCATAGCTGTGTATTGAATTTCATGTTAATAAACCTCTGTTTTGTGATTGATCACAGGCTCTTTGCGCCGAAATTCACTTAAAAAAATTGGACCCTCAATAATGAATTAAGAAAAGGAACTGGGAGTTTGGGATCGGAATCTGCAAAAAATCCTTGGATACCGTATATAACAGACTTCGGTTTCACGTGAGTGGTGTACTGGGATTACAGCATGCAAGAAAGTGTAGCTCTATCAGTGGCAACTTATGCAGTGCACAAGTGTGATAACAAGTAAACACACTGATTGACACAGGCCCACCCTTATCATTATTTGGGGGGGGGGGCATAAGCTCCAGGTATGCAAACTGATTCAAAATTGTCCAGAGTCAGGCTAAAAATGGGTTCTCCTAATCACTCGTTTTAAATAATTTCCAAGGTACAGTAACATGTTTGGTGACAAAAATTGAAGCATTATGTTGTACCAGTTGAATGTGTGGACACAAATATGGTGCATGCAAAAGTTTTAGGATAAATCATATGATGTAGAATAGAATGATTTAATAGCAAAATTAAAGAAAAATGTTGTCCTTCATTGAATGAGAATCTTGAATGGACCAGGCTTTCTTGTATCAGGGAACCTTTAAAATTCACACTGAAACATGCAACCAAGGGTTCCCGATGGGCATAGATAACAGTGCAAAAGCTAAGCCATCAATAAATAATAATAAAAAAATAAATTAAAAATTATGAAATCATCACAGCCATCTGAAAATCTAATCATTTCATCAGTCAACATTCAGGAAGCTCTCACCAAAGTTTTGTCAGGCCCGACTTGATAGATCTGCAGATATTCAGCGGACAAGAGCATGTTGATGGGCATAGATAACAGTGCAAAAGCTGAGCCATCAATAAATAATTAAAAAAAAATTAAAAATCATGAAATCATCATAGCCATCTGTAAATCTAATCATTTCATCAGTCAACATTCAGGAAGCTCTCACCAAAGTTTGGTCAGGCCCGACTTCATAGATCTGCAGATATTCAGCGGACAAGAACATGTTGACGGACGGACGGACGCTAGGACGGACGGACGGACGCTAGGACGGACGGACGTACGTACATGGCAACGACAAGACCCCACAGCCCTATGGGCTGAGGGGTAAAAAGCCCTTAAGGACAGGGGTTCAATAGGCTTGGCGCCCGTATGGACAAGATCCCAATAAGCTTTTCCGAGAAATGGATACCAGCCCCAACTATTTTCACTGGGGAATATCGGAGAAATACATGTAAAGGAGAATTTTAACAAGTGTGGTACAAACAATTTGGCACGAAACAATTATTTTAAAAAAGAAAGATTTTTATAGATAATATAGATAATCAAAAATATATTTTGATTCGAAACAGTAATAATCAGAGAAATAAATAGGAAAAATAGTATTTTTTGTTTTTGCCAATCACGGCGCTCGACACAAGCTGCAGGCATGATGCGCTCTAGTCTCCTTTCTCTCAGAGTGTCGTTAATAATTTTTACTGGAATACTTATTCAAGTAATGGCGGCTCGTTTGGAATATGTTTTCCTTCTCTCGAGTGGAAACTACATGTTTGGTTATTATGTCGGCGTGCATGTGATTTGTTTTTGTAACATTGTTTTATACCACTGATCATTTCACACCTACGCCGCATTCTGGAGGGACTGCTGGCGGGTTCTCTCTTTCATGTATTCCCTTAAATATGTTAGAGTAATTCTGGGTAAACGCCATTATGCTTATAGTGATAAGACCTGGCGCTATGTCCATTACTTTGCTAACATTTCCTTCTTAAGATCATGGTGTTCAGCAGAGCAAACATATGACAGAGCAGAGCACAACTTGATCTAGAATGACTGAGTGGTAGCTCTAACTGTACTTCCATTTTTAATTTTCTGGTATCGGTGTATATAAACTATTTTGCCCCTACTTGTAGCAGAGCAGATCTAATGCTGCCATTTTATAGTGCTGTCCCACTGAAATATGCCGTAGGCAGACATGACACCCCACTCAGTCACATTATACTGACACCGAGCGAACCAGTCCTTGTTCTATCCTCTTAATGCTGAGCGTAAGCGAGGAAGCAACAAGTTCCATTTTTCAAGTCTTCGGTATGACCCGGCCTGGGATTGATCCCAGTACTTTACCGCTTACAAGACCGACGCTCTAACCATTAAGCCACCGCAGTGCGGTCTATATAGTGGCAAGTTCTGGCTCACACGCATATATTTCTTCTGATAAAGTGGAGTTTTTATCATATCGTGCACGTATCATTTCTTTCCCATAATTCACGTTAATTATAAATAGAGGATATGCTGGAATCCAGCTTGCATAAATCGCAATGACGTCACCAGTCGCTCAACATGAATGTGTTACAATCATTGGGCCGTTATGGTTAACCGCGCCCGGGATGTTTCAGACAATACAGTTTGGTCTGCTAATGTACATGTGCTAAAAATTCTCCCGGGGCGTCATCCAATTGATTGATTAAAGATAGTCACGCCCCACAGAGCACAAGGCAATGTGAAGTAAAAATTACGTCACAAGCAGCCCCCTCCCCCTGTACACGGGTAAATGTGAAAAACGCCATTAATATTGAACGAGATATACTGACCGCTGATTTATGGTATACCTTTTATCAACACTTACTCAATTATTGGATTATTTGTCAGACAATGATGGGATTTTCTCATATAACACTCTTTAAAATTTACGACGCTCGACACAAGCTGCAGGCATGATGCGCTCTAGTCTCGTTTCTCTCAGAGTGTCGTTAATAATTTTTACTGGAATACTTATTCGAGTAATGGCAGCTCGTTTGGAATATGTCTTTCTTCTCTCGAATGGGATTTTTCATAAGTTATATGGAACGCTCTTAAGGATAGCTATCCCCTTAGAGGCAGTTTTTGCACCCCCATGACAATTTGTCGTCTGTATCAATAAATATACAAGATAACCATAATAAACTATATATTTTATGAAAGCATACATCGTAGGGATTCCAACTATATGATTTGTATGACTGACGCTGCTACTGTGTAGAAAATATTCCAATTTAAAAAAATTAAAATGAAAACAATAGCGTCCATTTTTCAATCGAAATTTTATGAAAACTGTTGGTCTTGTTTCAACTTTGATGGTATACCTTGGTAGGAGACAATTCGAACTAGTAAAGGTTATCTCATTTTTTTAAATTTTTGCCTGGTTTTGTTTTTATAACTATTTTACTAAAATAAACTGAAAAAAATGTACTTTTTAACGGTCGTTTGTCTTAAAAGTTGGATAATTAAAAAACGAGGCCGAACTTGAGATAAGGTTTTCTAGATCACCTTATAAGTAACAAGCATGCCAAATTTCAAAAGCGTAGCATGGATACTTTTCGAGAAATAAACGTTTGAATTTCGGATTTTTCGGATTTTGCAATTCCCGATATTCAGTGACAATTTCCGATATCGGAAATAGGACTTCCCATATCGGGAATTCAATTTCCGATATCGGAAATAGAATTTCCCATATCGGGAATTGTCACTGAATTTCCGATATCGGAAATGAAAGCTCTGGCAGCTTTACGGGGATATCGGAAATTCAGTGACAATTTCCGATATCGAAATTGAATTTCCGTTATCGAGAATTGAATTTCCGATATCGGGAATTGCAATTCTCGAATTGAAGGACATGACTTTCCGATATCGGAAATTTTAATTCTTAATATGTTTTTCTTCTCTCGAATGGGATTTTTCATAAGTTATATGGAACGCTCTTAATCCCGCTGAAAAGTAAAGATTTGAGAAAGCGTTCTCCATATCATATCAGTCTATGTAATTCATATCCTCTCTTGTTCTTTACTGGAAGTTGTGCGCATATGCACTGAAATTATCATATTCACACCTATTCGCGTGCCTTCCGACAGTGGCTTTACCGAGAACAATACAGCAAACAACCTATTCATGGATTATGTCAGTGGAAGTGTATGGCAAGCCAAAGTGCTTTTTATTCCGAATTTCCGATATCGGAAATAGAATTTCCCATATCGGAAATTGTCACTGAATTTCCGATATCGGAAATGAAAGCTCTGGCAGCTTTACGGGGATATCGGAAATTCAGTGACAATTTCCGATATCGAAATTGAATTTCCGTTATCGAGAATTGAATTTCCGATATCGGAAATTGCAATTCTCGATATCGGATTTTCAGTTTCCGATATCGAAAATTTTAATTTCCGATATCGGAAATTGAAGGACATGACTTTCCGATATCGGAAATTTTAATTCCGATATAGGAAAGTTCAATTCCGATATATGGAATTCAATTTTCGATATCGGAAATTCTCGAATAAAAAGCGCTTTGGCCTGCCATAGAAGTGTCATATTTTCCTGTTTACTTTAGTTTAACCCATTTCTCATTTCACACCCATTCTGAAATTGTCCTGTGCTTTGCCAATTTCGCACCTATTCGCGTGCTTCCCGACAAAGGCTTTACAGAGAACGAACGACATTAATAAAATAAATTGATTTTTTCTTAATTAAAAAAATATATACGAAAATAGACTGTCCAATATGTTCAGACTTTGCAAAATTTTATCATTTTTTTACCTTTTAATATGTCATTGATAACAAAATATAACAAATGATTTTTTTAAGCAAAATATGAAAATAGACATCATTCTCAAATTCTCGGAGATTTCGGGTGGCAGGTTCGTAGATTTCCGTCCGTCAGTTCCAAATGCCCGCTCGTATCACGAGGCGTCAGTGTCAAAACAAAAGTTAATACTGGTGCTGCTGGAGAAAATTGAAATGTTAAACTTTACGCGGACCTATACTATATGTAGTTTTCTCTACCTGCTAAAATCCTTTTCAGTCCTGTGAAAACTGCAGCCATGCCAACTGCACTACCCGCTGGCTATTCATTATATATTTCGAGCGCGTTAGGTACATAGAACAAAAGGAGAGTCAAGAACCGGACTGGGCGAGGGAGTCCTGACCTTAACCTGGAACTCAATAAATATATGAATGAAAACATAATAGACTGACAAATACAAGTTGATAAAGTTATTGAGAGTTGTGTTCGGATTTGCTGACATAACGATGTGCTCTTTAAAGCAAAGATAAGATAAGATAAGATAAGATAGTTTTATTGCACTTTTATGCCCGAAGGCTAACGGAATCCCCCAATACATATTAAGAGCACATACAAATATCACTAAAAAGCACATTTGTACTGGGGACAAAAACCATAAAAGTATACATGCTACAGTATCCATGTTAATCAAGACCAATATAACTCATTGCGGGCCTCCAGTCTAGTATGTAGGTTACAGCGGCAGAGGTGATGATAGAAATGCATGAGAAATTAGCAAAGTGAATACATATTACAATGGTTTACTCATAGCTTCACATTTGTGAATATATTCCGCCACAGCGTTTATCGCAGTTTGCACAGGACAGGTCATAATAAGCTTTAATACGCCAATATTAGCATTAAAACTGACAAGTGGGAAGATAGGTATTATTGTATTAAATAGTGACAGTCGCTCCGACTGAAATCTGGTGCACTCTAGTAGGAAGTGTGTCTCATCATCAAGACGATTACAGACCCTACAAATTCTATCCTCAACTGGAAGTCCACAATATCTTCCTCTTTCAATTTGTAAATTGTGGGCACTGATTCGAAACCTGAACATTGAAGCACGGTGACTTCTGTTAGGTATATCTATTACATTTGTGTCCACTTTCATCGATAAAATACTCATGTACTCTGTCAATATTGAGCAAATTGTAAAGGGTTGATATGAATAAAAAAAATTAAGAACAATTGTTTTTGCCGAATTATTTAAAAACTATGTTCGAAATAACCTAAAAATATAGGGTGGGGGAAATGTCCACTGGAGGAAATGTCCACTGAGGGAAATGCCCACTGGGGGGGAATATCCAAGTGAGAAATGCCCGATGGGAGAATTGTCCACTGAGGGAAATGCCCTGGATTCAGAGCAGTATATGTATTTCCCCGTCGGATTAAAGATGCGAGAAGAATCAAACAATTCTTTATCGTTTCTTACCTTGTTCCACATGTCAGTTACCAGGCTAGCACTATTATAATTGATTTCATTTCGTTCAGTTGAACCAGTACCTTGCATAAACGTGGATAATACGCTTCGTGCCCTCGCCGTCATTCTAACTTAATATAACTATAGCACGTAGTATGATTAGACTAAAATATATGAATGAAAATATATACTTTTAATTTTCAACGTTCAATGACGTAAAGTAAGGTCGAGTTCTCATTTGCCGGCAGAACTGGGTGCGCTCCCAAACCCACTCGCCGCCCAAGTTTCATTTCTTTTCGTTTCTATGTATTTGCCCATGCACTTTCATCGATTAATTCCTCCCTTTATCTGATATTTCAGTTCTGTATTTTGGTTTTTGAATTCATAGTACGTTATGACAAAGCATAGTCAGTACATACAAAACATACACATTCGAAGGGCCTTGGGATCGATTCTCGTTGAAAATCAAAATTTACTTCTCAATATCGATGAATTCCGTCCGCGTAACCCAAATTCTAACAAACAGATTGGCGAGTGAAGTTTTTTTAAATTTTTGTTCAGCGTAACTGCCAAACTTCGAGAGATCCTTTCTATTCTGCTCAATGTAACTGCGTAACTCCAACTATAGACATCTCTTTCTTGAGAGCGTAAGTGCGTAACTTCGGCGAATTTAACTTTTTTTCTCTCAGCCTACATGTAACTGCGTAACTCCAGTGATGGACCAGTTATCTTGTTTTCAGCGTTACTGTGTAACTCCAGCTATATCGGTCTCTCTCTCTCTTTTCTGACAGCGTAAATTCTATAGACCTGCACTGAGAAAATAATTGTGTTGTTTTAACAAAATGTTGTGCTAAAATGGCTTCAACACAAAATGTTTTGTGTTGAAATGAACATGATTTTGTGTTGAATTCCATATATCAACACAAAATCTAGTTGAGTTAACACACATCGGTGTTGATTGTGACCCAAATTTGTGTTATTTTCAATTCAATTCTGGTGCTAAAATGGTTTCAACACAATATTGTTCGCAGTGTGTCTTTTTCTGAGACCGTAACTGTGCAACTTTGTCAGCAATTTTCCCCTCTTTATCAGCGTAACTTCATCAATAAATGCTTTCTTCTTTTCTCACCTAATTGCGTAACTTCTCAACTTAGCTTGTAGACGATTCCTTTATATTCTGCATTACTTCATCGGACACTCTCTTGAGTCCTCGTCATAACTGCGTAACTCTGGATATGCCGATAATGTCCGGCTCCTATCTAATAACCTAGCCAGGATATTTTTTGCTTTATTTGCAACTCATGTACGGCATATTTTCCCAACCGAAACAAACGAAAATAGTCCTTGTGCCATTGTTTCCGTTCACTCTGTCGAGTCATTTAGGTTATTAATCTTCCCTTTGTTCAAGCTAACGCTCTCGAATGAGTGTTGTGAGGATTACACTATCTTGCCCTTTGTCCAACGTAACACACTCGCAGAACGAATATATAGACAAACTCGACATGATGAGGTATATATTCATGTATCGGATACTACCAGTAACTCCAGTTCGACTGGATTTATATTCAGTTTCGACTGTAATCCAATTTATTTGACTGTCATCTTTATTGAAACGAGGACAACGAACTAATTAAGTCTAGCATTTTCTATATTATAGGACAGGGAGATGTATGCCTCAATGATTTGCCTGACAACATTCTGCGATGGCGTTATGACAAATAAACTGCACGTTACAGTAACCTGCATGCCAGTTTGTCCGAGTGCGTTATGTTTAACAAAGAGCACATCAATTACCCCCGCTGTCAGATCTAGTATCGTGACAATTTCTCGATCTGTCTTTTTTCCCCTTTATATTTCATCTGTCCACCTTCATTGATAAGTATCTTATTCACTCCCTTCAGACCTATCTGGTGGGGGGGGGGGACTAAGGAACAGCTGTGGCTACTATTAATATGAAATGGCGAAAACCTTCTCGTTATATATGGGCCGCATCTATTTACCTCATCATCAGAAACAATGGTAATGATCTTGCAAAATTATCTGAGCACATCCGACACACGGGTTTGGTTATGACTCTGATCGCCTTGTTAGGTCATACCTATTATCTGTCATGACCGTATTTTAGGAAGGATCAAAATCTTTCATTAATAAACCTGCGCAAGATACATGGATATGAGGCGATCAGGTTTGAGAAAATATACCAAGGTAAACTCTCATCGTGTAAATGGCAGACCGAGTAGCTGATAAGCTCTGCATAAAAGGGAATATTATCCGATAATGTCCGGCTAGTATCTAATAACATAGCTATAGCATTTTTATTTTTTTTGCAACTCCGGTGTGACATATTTTTCTCAAGAGAAACATATAAAAATAGACGTTGTGTCCCGAGACATTATTTTTAGTTCACTTTGACAAGCCCTATGCGTTATTAACGTGCTCTTTGTTCAACCTAACGCTCTACGATAATTGTCGTGACTATTAGACTAATGTGCTCTTTGTCCAACGTAACGCGCTCGCGGAACGAATATGGACAAACCCGACACTATAAGATATATCTTGATGTTTAGGATACTATAAATAATTCTAGTACGGGGGCAATTATTTTTAGTGTCGATGCAATAACATTTATTAGCTTATCATCGGCATTGAAACGAAGATGTCAAACTAATTAATTCTATCATTTCCTATTTTCCAGTTTACGTCGATGTATGCCTCAGTGGTTTGGCTGGTCATATTCGTCCCCCGAGTACGTTAGGTCGGACAAAGCGCACGTTAGTATAACCAGCATGTCAATTTCTCCGAGGGCGTTAGGTTGAACAAAGAGCACGTTACAGACCCCCGCTGTCGCGTCTGGCAGCTGCTCGACCTGCCCATTGTCCGAGTGCGTTACGTAGAATAAAGAGAACGTTAGCAGACCGTTAGATGTACGTTAGGAATTTTCGAGTGCGTTTGGGAGCGTGTTAGGCCTCCCACTGAGCGCATTAATTTGGAGCGCGTTAGTGCGTTAGATGCGCCCGTTAGGCGAACCTTTAATCTGGTCGGTACTGTATCACATATATAAGACGGATTTGATATTTCCTCTAAATTGTATATGATTGCTAAAAATGTCTAAAGTAGTAAAGTCTCTAGAGAGGGAATTATAAAGCTCCATAGATCGGGGAGTAAAGTCTCTAGAGAGGGAATTAAAAAGCTCCATAGATCGGGGAAAAAACGAAAATTGTCTAACATTGATCCTTGATCTAGATGGTCTAAAAATTTCAACAGTTCGGAGCTTCCTAGAGGGACATATATATGGCAAGCCGTTTTGGTATTTATTCCTTTATTTTTGATATCAAAAATAAATGTGCGCCGTTTTGGTATTTAATCGGATAATTGTTGATATCAAAAATACTATTTTTGATATCAACAATTCTATTTTTGATATCAAAAATTCTTTTTTGATATCAAAAATAGAATTGTTGATACCAAAAATAGTATTTTTGATATCAAAAAAAGAATTTTTGATATCAAAAATAAACCGTTTATATTTTATATCAAAAATTCTTTTTTGATATCAAAAATAAAAGTTTATTTTTGATATCAAAAATACTATTTTGGATATCAAAAATTATTTTTTTGATATCAAAAATAAATGAATAAATACCAAAACGGCGTGCCATATGGCAAGCCGTTTTGGTATTTATTCCTTTATTTTTGATATCAGCAAAAGAATTTTTGATATCAAAAATAAATGTGCACAACATTTCTAACAACAGCGTTAGCCTGAGCTGGGTTACCCGAATCAGCCATTTTCTCCATTTTTCTTTGGCGCCAAACGACGGGTGTCGGGACTGAGGAGTGAAATTATATCAAGGGGAAAATTTCGATTGAATGATAGCTCTTGAATATATGAACAACCAACGATATAATTTGTGTAATTTGCATTATGATTTTTATGAGTTATTTTGTATGGTAGCACTTTTTGAGATAAAGCCAAAGATGAGAGATAAATCTTGGTAAGGGAGAGCGCATTATTTCCGTTTTGGCAGGCCCGTAGCCAAGGGGGGGGAGGGGGGTTCTGGATTCGGGCGAGCCCCCCCTTGGAAATATTATACACTTTTCTCATATAAATGCCCTTTTCAAACACTGAAGCGAACCCCCTATTTACCCCTTTTCCCATACAGCGAACCCCATGATGTGCCCTTTTGGAGTGAAGGCGAACCACCCCTCAGTAAATCCTGGCTACGGCCCTGTTTGGTGTAAGTGGTCCTCTATTTTTGATATCAAAATAAACGGTTTATTTTTGATATCAAAAAATGAATTTTTGATATCAAAAATAGTATTTTTGATATCAAAAATAAACGGTTTATTTTTGATATCAAAAATTCTTTTTTTGATATCAAAAATTCTTTCTTTGATATCAAAAATACTATTTTTGATATCAAAAAAAAGAATTGTTGATATCCAAAATAGTATTTTTGATATCAAAAATAAACTTTTATTTTTGATATCAAAAAATATTATTTTGGATATCAAAAAATCTTTTTTTGATATCAAAAATCAATGAATAAATACCAAAACGGCTTGCCATACATATATACTGGACCTGTGATACAAGATACATAGAGTATATAACTCACTACCGGTGAAGCTAGCGTATCTAAGCCGCCCAACCCCACCCAAACCTTCAGCGATGGCAAACTGCTTTTCTCTGTTTTAATGTTATAATGTATCGGAATCTGTCACAGGAATAAATTCTACTTCTGAACATAATTTAAACTAATATTTAAGCTTCGGAACAAGAATTGCTGGTTAAAATCTTTTATTTTTTACTTTGGATAAAAAGGATATGTCCTACTTCCCAAAGCTATAACCGAAAAGAGGAGCTATGTTGATTATTGATGCCCAATGATATGCGGTCACTAGAGTTCTCGCATCTCTTTTCCAGTGGGTTGCAAAGTAGAAAAATATATTTCGTATCAAACCATCGCTCTTTCGATCTCATGGCTCATTGATCGTAAGAGCGAGGATTTGACATAATCTCACACTTCCCTATCGAACCCTGGCTTTAAGAATCAAACCCTCGCTCTCTGGCTTGTTTTAGTGCGGCAAAATGTCAGCAATGTGAGGTTCCGACACGAATCGCAAAGCCAGAAATTAATATTGATGCACTTGAGGAACAGTGAAGAATATACCTTATATAATAACCTAACTTACAGAATCTGCTCTGCTCTGACGTTCGACCTCGCGTACAATTAAAAATGGGAGACGAAAGAGCGAGGTTTTGTATCGGACCCTCACAAAATCGAAAGATTAAGGATTCGATACGAAGGTACGAGAACTCGAGTCGCCGCGTCCGTCTTCCATAGTTGATCCCATCTTCAGAGTCCAGATAAATCCTAAATCCTCGGAAACGGTTTACCTGGACATTTTTGGTGATTCGAATGAGTTCTTGAGGCGATGCCTGTATACAGTATTTGAATTTTTATTATAATCTTACATGAAATTTTTATTTTGAATTGATATTGGAATTTGAAATTTGAATTTTAAAGTTGCAATTTTTCTTTGAACTTTGAAGTTTGAATTTGAATCTTAAGTTCTTTCTATTCTGGGGAAAGTATGGAGGAGGAATATGTGGGGCGGGGGAGCACACAAGCACCCAAATCAAGCAACCCTTGGCCTGGCAATGCCAAACGCGAATAGTACAATTAACAATAGACATTCGTAGAAATTATATATAATTTTCCTTACAGGAAAACATACCTTTTCATGTCCGCTGGAGGGTCCCCGACAATATCGCCAGCACAATGCCCAACATAAATGGCCAGTAGGGAACCCTCTCCGCAGAGCGCAATACACAAGGGTATTGATACGAAATAAATACATGAATCTATGGGATTATGACCAGTGTAGGATCAGTGCGACCCCAGGGTCGAGCGTTTATTATCCATTATGTATCCGCCAAAAATAAACATACAAAATGGCGGCGCTTGCTGTGGGGATTCCCTTTTGACATCACGACATCGATCGCGCTGCCCTCTGGTGGCAAGGAAGACAACTCTGCCAGGGCGAACTCTCTGTGGGGCAAATTCCGGGTGATCTCCCCTGATTCGCACATTTGCATCTATACAGGGGAATGCCTGTATGGGGTAGGGGTGGTCATATTTCTTGTGGATTTTATTGGGATCTTGTTTTCTTCATCTCGAGCTGTACAATACGATGAGAGTGGTGTAGAAGCTAAGCGGTGAACGTTTTTGAAAAGTTTATGTAGATACTGGCTCAGTGGACAATGTTGGTCTCACTGCGATATGGGTTGTGGGATATTGTTTTCTTCGCCTCGAGCTGTAGAACACGAAGAGAGGGGTCTAGAAGGTAAGCGGTGAATTTTTTTGAAAATTTCACGAAGGTCTGGATAGGCCCATAATGGCTCAGTGGACAATGTTGAGTCTAATGGGAAAACCACACATGCTCATTACGGTATGGGTTGTGGGATCTTGTTTTTCACGTCTCACCACGTAGGAAACGTGGGGTGAGGTTGCGAAGTTACGCGGTGATTTTTTTTGAAAAAATCAATGTGCGCATGCGTAGTGGGCAAATAGCGCTGTTTGAACGTTTTGGGGTCTAGGTGAGCCCCTAGTGGTACGATTGGGTCGTCTGATGTCTTATTTTGAATCTCTCACGGAGGAGCATCCTACTGGACTAATGTATCTTCCGTTTTCATTATTCTGCGCATGCGCAGTCTGACCGTAGTATAAAAAGCAGGCATTTTGGGGATTCATTTGGGGTAAAGATGGACCATCCTTGGTCCGAATGTGTCCTGTAGGGTGTCATCTTGCCGTTCTCGGGATGTAGACCCCGATTTGAGGGATATCCACAGCATCTGTAGCGTCAACGGTGACGTCATCATTACGAGTAGTAGAGAAAGTTGGCATTTTGGGGGAGTGAAGGAAGATATTTGATGTAGAGATGGACCATCCTTGGTCCGAATGCGTCGTGTGGGGTGTCATCTTGTAGCCCTCGGAGTGTAGACCACGACTTGAGGGATGTTCAAGTCATCTGTGACGTCATTGGTGACGTTATCAGTAGGAGTAGTAGCGAAAGCGGCTATTTTGTGGAAATGAAAGAAGGTGGTTAGTGTAGAAATGGACCATCCGTGGTCCGAATGCAATGGTACCCGGAGCGAGGATACAGACTGAAGCTAGTGGTGTTCAAACGACCTTATATGACCACTCACTCACTCACTCACCATCGTTAGTGCGTCCATGCGTTGAGACCGACGTTGGGCACGCATCACTCACTCACTCATTCACGCAAACTCAGTCACGCCCACTCACTCACACGCACACATAGGTAACTCTAATAGGTAGCCAGTGTGACTCGCTCCGCACGAGCGCTGCCCACCTTACAAGGCCCATTCGGACCAGCGCACCTCCGAAACTGTCCTTTTTCTACTTTTGAACATGTTAAAAGTGGAAGATCAACCTTGTTCAAATGGACCGGTTGGTGTATCCTAGTGAAGTTCTCGTGGGGTAGAAGCAGACTGGCGTGTTTTTTGGAAGTCGTGCCAATTTATGCATGGGCAGTCGGGGTGTAGTAAGTGAAGTGATTATTCTGGAGGTGCGTGGGGGTGTGTTTGAGCGATTGTGGGACCATTCTTGGTCCGAATGAGTCGGATGAGGTGTGAAGCCCTCGGGCTGTAGACCACGACTTGAGTGATGTCCAGCTGATCTGGGCCGTCATTGGTGACGTCATCAGTGTGAGTAGTAGCCAAGCCACTAATTCGGGGTAGAAATGGACCATCCGTGGTCCGAATGCGTCGTGTGAGGTGTCGTCTTGTAGCAACACCCACCAACGCCGCTTAAAACTTTAACGTTCTGGTGAATTAGACCTGAAGTGATGTTTTTCTGGATATTTCATGAAAATTCATCCAATGTGGTGACGCCCGTCGACGCCTGCCGTTACGCCTTAACGCCCCAGCATAACGCCTTGGCGCCATGATATAGGCCGGAGAGAGAATAACAACAACAAAAACAACAAGGATGACAGGTCATTCATTTTATCATTTATTGAGGGAGCCGTGTTGGGTATGTTGCTCTTGTGCAATCAGAAGCTTCCATTTGGGGCTGCATCTGTCATATTCGTTCTTACCCAGTAGATGCATTCTCCAGGCCAGGATATTGTTCAGGCAGCATGTACTAAAACCGTTGTTTGCGCATTCGATTGCATTTTCCACGGCCTCGGTGAGTGGTTGCCCCATATCCTCTTCCAAGCGGTATCAGTGTGAATCATTCGTGGGAATATATTTGCTCTTCGGAAAATTTTCTAGGAAAACCGCCGTTTTGTTTAAAGATGATTTTGTAGTAGTGGAGAAACAGGAGTTTCGGAGGTGTAGTGGTTGCGTTTCAAGGAGATAATGGCCTTTTTCATTCGGTTACCTGGCAGAGTTACCTGTTAGTCAGTGTGAATGAGACTGTGTGTGGGTATGCGCGTGTGTGTGTGTGTGTGTGTGTGTATAGGCTTGTGTGTGTGCGTGCGTGTATGCAAGTGTGTGTATGCGTCTGTGTATGCGAGCGTTTGTGTGCGTATGCAAATGTGTGTTTGCGTGTGTGTGTATGTGTGTGCGTGTGTGTGTGTAGGTGGTTGTGAGTGTGTGTGCGTGTGCGTGCATGTGCGTATGTATGTGTGTGTGTATGTATGCCTCTGTGTGTGTGTGTATGTGTGTGCTTGCGAGTGTGTTTCTTGGATCGGAGCTCTTGGAGCTCAAAGCCTGTGGAGCTCAGAGGTCGGAAGTGACATTTGCATATGACCTCTGTGAGGTCACTTCCGCTTTTGTTCACGTGACCGGAAGTGACCTTTGACCCCGGCGCGCAAAGGTTTCCACCGCGGTGGAAACCTTTACACCGCGCGCGCCGGGGTCAAATAATTTACGACGCCACGAGGCCTCCACCCACAACGATGCTCGGTATACTTGTACAACCTGCGTACGGTCATTCAATCGGGAGGATCATTTACTGTGCCACGAACGCTCATTCCACGAGGGCGCGACGGAACAATGTAACGGTTGTGGTCAACTCTTCAAACGACGCAGTCAGTTGCTGCGACACCAACGGTTGATTCATGCCCAGGTACCATGGCATGTGCGACAACTTCCTACTGAAGAGGAGCCGCGGAAGGTCAGACCTAGTGAAGATGAGCCCGGGGAGACGAATGCCACTGGTGATGCGATGAAGGAGAGCCCGTCTATACCCACAGTTCAGAGCCTGGATATCCAGCCGGACCCCACCGTTACGGTTTCGAGTCATACGCCTGACAACATCGAGCATTTTCTGGACGAGCCCATAAATGTTCCTAGCGATCTCTTACAGGGCGCCCATCCAGTGAGTGACATCTATCGGCGCCATTGGTCCATGATACGGCACTGTTCCACCGTCATCGCCCTATTCAAGATATCTACAATTTCCGACTGACCGACCTCGCCCGTCTACGTAGCTACGTGGAAGCCATCTTCAAAGATCAAACTACGGCCTTCAGATTGAATCTGGCGTTTGGTTATGTGCTGCAGCATAAGGAGACAGTCCAAGTCCGATACTTTTACTCGAGCAGTAACATCCAGGTATTTGACCAACCGTTTACCATCATTAACCGAGTGTCGCTAGAGACGATGCTGGAGAAACTGAACACCGTGGATCCCTTGGAATGGGCCCGGTTGCAACGCCCCAACACCAAGTGGACAGTGGACAGTGGACAGTGTGACCAATGTTACGTTCTTCGTGACCAAGCTGACCGACCAACCCATCAGGTGAATGTATTCACCCAGGCACTGATAGATACTCAGAATGCACAAGCAACTATCTGAGGATATGTTGCCTCAACGGTATCCTGGGCTGCCCGATGATGATTAGAATAAACGGTTCAAAGCGAACATGGCCGAAGATGGAACTTTCTGAAATGAAGACTTCTGATTGGACAAGAATACATCTGACGGACAGGAACAAATATGACAGATGCAAATGGTGGCCTCTGATTGGACAAGAGTCTTCTTGAATTGTAACACCAAGTGGATAGTGGAGATAATGACCAATGTTGCGTTCTTCGTGGTTAAACTGACCACCACCTCCATCGGATGAAAGTATTCACCCATGCACTGATAGATACTTAGAATGTGCAAACAACTATCTGAGGATATGTTGCCTCAACGGTATCCTGGCCTGCCCGACGATGATTAGAATAAACGGTTCAGATGGCACTTTCTGAAATGGAGACTTCTGATTGGACAAGAATACATCTAACGGACAGGAACGAATATGAAACACGCAAATGGTGGCCTCTGATTGGATAAGAACCTTCTTGAATTGTAAATATACCCAACGCGGCTCCCCCAGCGTGGGTATGATGTAACATTGGGGAGAATAAACTATATGAAAAAAACTTCTTGTTGTTGTTGTTCTCTCATGTGTCATCCTTGTTGTTGTTGCTGTTGTTGTTCTCTCTCTGGTCTATATCATGGCGTTATGTTAGAGTGTTAAGGTGTAACGCCGGGCGTTGTCGGGCATCACTGCATTTCCAAGAATTAGTGACAATTCCATGGAACATCAGAGCTTCTGAGCTATTTCACCAGGGCGTTGAAGCATTAAGAATGGTGTTGGTGGGCGTTGCTACAAGATGACACCTCACACGGTCCATTTGGACCGCGGATGGTCCATCTCTACACCAAATAGCATCCTTCACTGCCCCAAAAGGCCCACTTTCGCTACAACTTGTACTAATGACGTCATCGATGACGTCACAGATGCTGTAAATATCCCTGAAATCGGGGTCTATACTCCGAGCGCTACAACATGACACATCCCATGACGCATTCGCAACGCGGATGGTCCATCTCTACACCAAATACCTTCCTGCACTGCCCCAAAAGGCTCACTTTCGCTAATACTCCTACTGATGACGTCATCGATGACGTCACAGATGACGGAAACATCCCTCAATTCGGAATGTACACCCCGAGAACTACAAAATGACACCTCCCACTACCCAGGACGCATTCAGACCAAGGATGGTCCATCTCGACCCCAAATACCTTCCTTCACTGCCCCAAAATGGCCACTTTACTTACTCCAACCAAATGCGCATGCACAGATTGAAGCGACTTGCATTTAAAAACACGCCATTCTGACTCTACCCCACACAAGCTTCACATTGATACCTCACACGACCCATTCGAACCGTGAATAGCCCATCTCAAACCCAAACACACACCCACATACCCCCCAAAATGCCTACTTTCTATACTACGGGCCAGGCTGCGCATGCGTAGACTATTGAACACGGACGACCCATTAGTGTAGTCAAGTGCTCCTCCACGAGAGCTTCAAAATAAGACCTCACTTGACCCCATTGGACCATTAGGGACTCACCTAGACTCCAACATGTCCACCCCGTATGGCCCTATACACCCATAGCCATGCAGTATAGGCCTATGGGCCTACCCAGGCCTCGGTGACTTTTTTCAATAATTTCACCGATTCGCTCCGGGACACTTCCTATCGTGTTCTAAATGACGAGACGTGAAAAACAAATCCAAACAACCCCACCGCAAATGTATAGAAGTAGGTTTCCCAGGGGGACAAACATTGAACCTATACCCCAGTATGGACTATATGGGACTATATCGTACTTTTTCAAAAATTTCACCGATTCGCACGAGGACACTTCCTATCATGTTTGTCTTGACGAGACGAGTAAAACGAGACCCCACAACCCTACCGCAAATGTATAGAAGTACGTTTCTCAGGGGGACAAACATTGATCCTATACACCAGTATGGGCCTATATGGGGCTCGGTGACTTTTTTCAAAAATTTCACCGATTCGTGCCGGGACACTTCCTATCATGTTCTAAATGACGAGACTAAGAAAACGCGACCCCACAACCCATACCGCAAATGTCGAGAAGTAGGTTTCCTAGGGGTCAAACATTGATCCTATACCTCCCATACCCCATATAGGCATTTTCACGTAATTTAGGATAAAGTCCGTATTCCGTATTTTTTCAGGAAAAATTTTACATACACCCACCCTAGAACTAGGGAGAGATAACTCTATTGATAGGCAAGCCCCGTTAAGCCCGGCGACCTATATACCCCCCATACCCCATATAGGCATTTTCCCAGGTTTTTCGATAAAGTCCGTGTTCCGTATTTGTTTTTTTCAGGAAAATTTTTACATGCACCCACCCATGTCTGGATGCCCCTTCACCTAGGCTTCACTTTGATACCTCACTCGACCCCATTGGACCATGAGTAACTCCCCTAGCTCTCAAAACGTCTATTTCCATACCCTTTTCCCACAATTCCCTATCTGCGCATGCGCAGAATGGTGACAACGCTCGAGCCGCTAGTCCAGTCATATGCCCCTTCATGAATGCTTCACATGGATACCTCATACGCCTCCATCGGACCATTAGGGCTCCCTAGCTCCAAAACGTCTATTTTCATACCCTTTGGCCACCGCGCATGCGCAGAATGCCGATAGTTCAACCACAAACCCAGCCCATCAGATGCCCCCTCACATAGGCTTGACTTTGATACCTCACTCGACCCCATTGGACCATTAGTGGCCCCCCTACATCCCAACACGGCTATTTTCATACCCTTGGGCCACCGCGCATGCTGCAGAATACCGATAGTTCAACCCACACCCAGCCCATCAGATGCCCCTTCACGAATGCTTCCATCGATACCTCCTGCTCTGACCCCATTGGACCATTAGTAGCTCCACTAGCTCCAACACGGCTATTTTCACACCCTTGGGCCACCGCGCATGCGCAGAATGCCGATAGTTCAACCCCACACCCAGCCCACCAGATGCCCCTTCACGAATGCTTCACATCGATACCTCACTCGACCCCATTGGTCCATTAGGGGCTCCCTTAGCTCCAAACGTCTATTTCCATACCCTTGGGCCACCGCGCATGCGCAGAATGCTTGATAGTTTCAACCCCCACACCCAGCCATCAGATGCCCCTTCACGAATGCTTCACATTGATACCTCACTCGACCCCATTGGTCCATTAAGGGGCTCCCTAGCTCCAAAACGTCTATTTCCACCGCTTGACCACCGCGTGCGCAATGGCGATAATTCAACCCCCACACCCAGTCCATCAGATGCCCTTCACGAATGCTTCACTTTGATACCTCACTCGACCCCATTGGACAATTAGTGGCTCCCCTAGCTCCAAAACTACTATTTTCATACCCTTGGGCCACCGCGCATGCGCAGAATGCCGATATTTCAACCCCACACCCAGCCCATCAGATGCCCCTTCACGAATGCTTCACATCGATACCTCACTCGACCCCATTGGTCCATTAGGGGCTCCCCTAGCTCCAAAACGTCTATTTCCATACCCTTGGGCCACCGCGCATGCGCAGAATGCCGATAGTTCAACCCCACGCCCAGCCCATAAGATGCCCCTTCACATAAGCTTCACCTTGATACCTCACTCGACCCCATTGGACCATTAGGGACTCCCCTACATCCCAAAACGGCTATTTTCATACCCTTCGGCCACCGCGCATGCGCAGAAGGCCGATATGTCAACCCACACCCAGCCCATTAGATGCCCCTTCACATAAGCTTCACTTTGATACCTCACTCGACCCCATCGGACCATTTTATATAGGGACTTTTTCCCGAGACCGAATCACCGCCAAAACCGCGGCCAGACCGCATCACCGCGGATGAATACATCCTGAATACATCCCCTGCAGCAATTGGAACTCTCCTGGATTGGAGGTAGCTTTTGGTCTTTCTGCCGGAACTATACTGCACTTGACCTCTGTAACCCTCCCGTGACCTCCCTAATATGCAAATTTCTGAGGTCAAAGTACCTCAATTGACGCCTTGTATACTACTCATGCTTCATAATTTAAGATGTAATGCATTATAAATGAAAAAAATCCTAAGTCTGAAGTCAGAAGTCTGAAGTCTGAAGTCAGAAGTCAGAAGTCTGAAGTCTGAAGTCAGAAGTCTGAAGTGGTCAGAAGTCTGAAGTCGGAAGTCAGAAGTCAGAAGTCGGAAGTCGGAAGTCAGAAGTCAGAAGTCGGAAGTCGGAAGTCAGAAGTCGGAAGTCAGAAGTCCCCTCTCGGCTTTCGTAACTTTCTTAACTGACTTTTAAACCTGGAGAGAATGCTAAAAATATCAATAGTATGATCGACCTTTAAAATTTCATTTGCGGCTTGTATAGCAGTTGGTAAAAACGAGAACTTTCTAATTTCGATCCTAGAAAACGGCACCCGAAACAATGGGTTAAAACGAAGAGAACGTGCCTAATTAAAAGCCACTGAGCCGGTTAGGTAACTACAATCAATTTCAGAATGAACACATTTATATAAAAACAATAGATCGGTTACCCTTCTACGTTTGTACAGAGGTGGCAGATTAAAATGTGTACAGAGATTGTCATACTGGCTGGAACAATAGACAGTGTTTGATTTAAAACAAAGAAACTTGATAAACTTTCTCTGCACTCGTTCAACTTTGTCTATGTATGTTTGCTGCCAAGGATTCCATACAACACTACAATATTCTAATTGGCTACGCACAAGCTATTGTATAACACTTTTAATGAACTGATATTCGTGAACGTTTGACATGAACGTTTCAAGAACCCCACATTTCGAAAGGTCTTATTGACAATAAGATCAATATGTTTTGAAAACAACATGGATTCTGTGATAGTAAGACCTAGGTCTTTAACCGTGCTTACGCGTTTTATTTCCACACTACCTATGGAATAATCAGCAAGTAATTTTCTAATTTTGTTTGTAAGAGAAATGTAGATACATTTGTCTATATTAAGTTTCAGTTTCCATGTATAACACCAGTTCACAGTCCTATTTAAATCATTTTGAGGTAATACACAATCGGCCTCCGACTTTACAACTTTATACAATTTCGAGTCGTCGGCATACAACAACATCTTTGATGATGTTATACAATCAGGCATTGACATAGAGAACGAAAAGTAACAGGCCTATTATCGAGCCTTGTGGTACACCTGAAAGTACGGGTGACTATTCGGGACATTTACCTTCTATAACAGTTCTCTGTTCCCTATTAGAGATGTATGATTTCAGCCATTTAATACAATTTCCACTATAACCATAGAAAGATAACTTATGAATTAATAACGAATGTGGGATTGAATCAAATGCTTTAGTACAATCAAGGTAAATAGAATCAACTTGACATTTGTCGTTAAAAGCTTTTGATAAAATATCTGTGGTACCTTGCCACTTTTACGCCTCAGCACGTCCGACCACGCGTCAACATTGTGGAAGATTCGACAGAGGCTTCTTTTGAAGCGTGTGCTGATTCTGATTGGGTCGTAGGTAAAATGTACAAATCGACTTCTGAAGAGAAATGGTGGGCTCATGCACTAAGGAAAATTGACTTGGTGTACGAATATGTACCAGACCAAGCCTTAAATATAAGTGGTTTAGCCACAGAGGGGACATTTTCACTGAAAGAATGAATGGAAGTTCCAAATTAGTTAAATTAATTCTGCTCAGTCGATACAACTTGTTTTCAAGACTCCCTTGTAGAAAAATTCTGCACAGGTTTAGAATATTCTGATTGACAAAATCTTAAAATTACACAAATATGATTTATTATGTCATGATGATGTAATCAGTTCCAACTGTTCGTAAATTTCCGAAATAGAGATAAGTATTATGACCGGTCCCAAATTTGACCAGCTGTGTTAGTTGAAAATGATCAAACTTCCATTGTGAAGTGGTATGGACAAAATACATGTGACAGGAACTGGGCCCATTATGACATTGAAGTAAGTGAGTGAGTGAGTAGCATTTAACGTCGTTTTCAACAATTTTTCTAGTTATATCACGAATATCGCTAGTAGTATAGAAAGCGTATATACACTCCCACGAGCACTCATTGACCTCAGAATGACGTCACAACTGCGTCCATGTTGTAAATCAAGATGGGGGTCACGGGGTCATTCGGTGCACTTTGGCGTCCATGTTGTAAAGCAAGATGGCGGCGTGGTTCGGGCATGTTCGGGCGTGTTCGGGCATGTTCGGGTTGTCGGCCCTGTTGTAAAGCAAGATGGCGGGTGGGTCGGCCCTGTTGTAAAGCAAGGTGGCGTTGTGAACAGCGTCCATGTTGTAAATCAAGATGGGGGTCACGGGGTCATTCGGTGCACTTTGGCGTCCATGTTGTAAAGCAAGATGGCGGCGTGGTTCGGGCATGTTCGGGCGTGTTCGGGCATGTTCGGGTTGTCGGCCCTGTTGTAAAGCAAGATGGCGGGTGGGTCGGCCCTGTTGTAAAGCAAGATGGCGTTGTGTCGGCCCTGTTGTAAAGCAAGATGGCGGGTGTGGTTCGGGAATGTTCGGGAATGGGGTGAAAAAGGTATAAAAGTAGGTGATTTTTAGTGAATGGGTTATATTCATTGGACTACTTTGGGGCGTTTTTTCACTGACCTGACTTGCCTGCCTGCCTGCCTGCCTGTCCAGCTCCTGCCTGCCTGATCAGCTCCAGCTCCTGCCTGACCAGTTCCAGCCTGCCTGACCAGCTTCAGTTCCTGCCTGACCAGTTCCTGCCTTACCTCTAACCCGCCACCCTCACCAGTCTGCCTGCCTGCCTGACCAGCTTGCCTGACCCGTGTGTTTAGACGAGAGGAGCACAGAAAGCATGAGACGTGTAGAAGATTTTCCATCGGACCCCGCAGTACCTCCGGATGAAGTTTTGCCTGAAAACGAGCGTGTGAGGGCGATTTATCAACGACACTGGGCTACCATATGCCATGGTTATCGCCGTGACCGTCGTCTATTGGACGTGTATAACTTTCGACTGGAGCACCTCACGGAATTGTCTACTTATGCTGAGAAGATTTTCAGAGACCAGGTCACCACGTTCAAGTTGAATATGACATTTGGGTATATTTTACGGCACAAGCTTACGGACCAGATGCGGTATTATTACCCCAGCAATAATACCTATGTGTTTGACCAGCCGTTCACGGTGACGGATGCCATTTCCCTGGAGCCCCTCGTCGACCAATTGACTACGTTGGATCCCTTGGAATGGGCGCGGTTGCAACGTCCCAATACCCAATGGGTTGTGGAAAGGGTGACTAACGTTACATTTTACGTCACCAAAATGAGAGATCATCCTATTGGTGCTCCTGTACTACTCCCGCCTTGGCTGGTTCGTCGAAAAGGACTATATGCATTAACGGGTGGATCACATGGACCCTACAAAGACCGGAAATGTTTGTTTCGGTGTGTGGCCGTGCATGTCAACGAGTGTGATCCCCGTCATTGTAACACGGTGGCCGATCGCTATTGCCAGCAGTATTTAGACCAGCAAGACTTGGATCAGCGGCACTTCCGTGGAGTTCCTTTCAAGAATTTGGATGACGTGGAAACCCTGTTCAAGATCAACATCTTTGTATACCGATTATTATGCGAGGAAGAGGATACATTTGTGGCTGAATTGGTTCATCGTTCCACAGAACGGTATGCTTCTACCATGAAAGTGAATGTGTTCGACTACAATGGCATGAGTCATTTTTCGCTGATCCACAATATGAACCAGTACGCCCAGTCTTACAGTTGTGCCCAATGCCATCGGGTGTTTCACCGTTCCACCGACTTACATCGACATGAGAAGACTTGTGACAATAGTGTGAAGCGTGTATATCCTGGTGGTGTGTATCATAATACGCCTACTATTTTCGAGGAACTGGCCGATGAGGGACTCATCATACCGGAGGCGGACCGTTATTTTCCCTACCGGGCGTGTTATGATTTTGAGGCCATGTTGGAGCCCATGGACTTGATTTCAGCGAAAACACAGTGGACGCAGCGCCATATTCCTCTCAGTGTCAGTATTTCCAGCAACGTACCTGGCTATGACGCTGCACCGGTCTGTTTCGTGTCTACGGGAGATGCCCATGAGTTGATCACCCGCATGATGGGATATTTAGAGGAAGTCAGTGCGGTCAGTACGGCATTGTTGGTGTCTAAGTTCCAGCACATACTGGACCAACTGGACGATCGGATTCCTATACCGGATGTATCAGATGATGAAGAGTCGGAGTCGGAGTCGGAGCCCGAGCAGGATGAGTCGGAGCCCAAGCAGGCGTCGGATGTACCTTTACCCAAACCGTATGCGGAGAAATTGAAAGCGCGCTTGTTACAATACCTAGGCCAGTTACCCGTGCTGGGGTTCAACTCGGGGCGCTATGATTTGAATATGGTTAAGGAATTTCTCTACCCTTACTTGGCCCAGGCGAATACCCTCAAGTCCGTCATCAAGAAGACCAATAATCATATGGCCCTGACTACTACATCACTCCGTTTCCTGGATACCCGCAACTACTTAGCGCCGAATTACAGTTATGAGCAGTGGGTGAAGGCGTATGACTGTGCACAAACGAAGGGGCGGTTTCCATATACGTATATATCGACGCTGGACCGTTTGGAGGAAACCCAGTTACCAGCCCGGGCCGATTTCTTTGACGATTTGAAGCAAGTGGAATGTCCGGAAGACGCGTACCGGGAACTAGAGCAGGTATGGAAGGCCCAACACATGGAGACAATGCGAGATTTCCTGATATGGTATAATAATTTAGATGTGGTGCCGTTCCTGGAAGCAGCTGAAAAAATGGTGCAACTGTTTCGTCGTGAGATGCGTGTGGATATCTTCAAGGAGTGCTTGAGTTTACCGGGTCTCGCGCTTCGCCATCTTTTTCAAGCGTGTCCTACCTACTTCACCCTGATACAGCAAAAAGATGCGGACATGCATGACTGTTTAAAGGAGAACATTGTGGGTGGACCGAGTCTTATTTTCCACCGCTACCACGAAAAGGAGGTGACTACTCTGCCCGGTGGAAAACCCGTTGGAAAGATTATCGGTTTCGATGCCAATGCCTTGTACTTGTGGTCTTTGGCCCAGCCCATGCCCAGTGGACATTATACACGTTGGTTGGCCGAAGGGCGGCATTTTACACCGCAACGCGCTTCTTACAAGCATCTGGCTGACCAATGGCTAGACTGGGAAGCCGATCGACGGGGAATTACCATACGACATCAGACCAACGCCACCGAGAAGCGGATAGGAGACCGTCGACTCCCCGTCGATGGGTTTGCCCTGGTGGGTAGCACACCTACTGTATTTCAATTTTATGGGTGCTACTGGCACGGCCACCAATGCCGTTTGACCCGAGGACACTTCAACCACCGACGTGGAAAAACAGCCCAAGAATTACAGCAAGAAGTAGTGGAGAACGGAGATTATGTGAAAGAGAGAGGTTACGATCTGATTGAGATGTGGGAATGTGAATTTGACACCATGCGCCAGCACGTGCTTCCTTTACAGCGTTTCCTAAAAGAGCACGAGTACCCGTTGAGTCGTCGGTCACTGCTGAGTCTACCCCAGATGTTGGATGCCATTCGTTCGGGGGACCTCTACGGTTTTGTCGAATGTGATTTGCATGTTCCCGACACTCTCAAACCTGTCTTCGCCCAGTGCCCACCCCTCTTTAAGAACACGCTGGTGGGTCGAGATGATATTGGGGACACCATGAGGGCCTATGCGGAGCAACACGAGTGTTTACCCCAACCTAGACGCATGTTAATTGGTAGTATGTGGGCCGAGAAAATCTTGCTGGGCACGCCGCTGCTGCAGTGGTACATGAGCCACGGTCTGGAAATTACGAAAATATACCAAGTGATGCAGTACGTACCCCACGCCTGTTTTGCCAAGAATGCCCACCTCGTGACGTCTGCCCGTCGTCAAGGAGATCAAGACCCCAGTAAGGCCATCATCGGTGAAAGTTGGAAGCTCACGGGCAACGGCTATTATGGCAAAACGGTAACCAACCAGGATAAGCACGTGAACGTGAACATTTGTACAACTGACCAAGCCCGCAAAAAGGTGAATTCTCCTCTGTTTCGGTCGGTGCAGGTCATCGATGACGACACGTATGAAATCACTTCAGCCAACAAGACTATCCGTTACAACTTACCCCTGCAGATTGGATGTATGTTATACCAGGTGGCCAAGCTGCGCATGCTGCAGTTTCTATATGACTTTATGGGTGTCTATTTTAATGCATCAGACTGGCAGCTCATGGAGATGGATACGGACTCCGCCTACATGGCCGTCTCTCATGCCGATTGGGAGTCCCTGGTGAAACCCGAGTTACGGGACCAGTATGAGATGGAACGGGACCAGTGGTTACCACGACGTGACCATTACCAGTATGATAAGCGTACGCCCGGGCTCTTCAAGCTGGAGTGGAGTGGGGATGCTATGATTGCGCTCTCCTCCAAGACGTATTACTGTTACGGGGGAGACGAAAATAAGTTTAGCTGCAAAGGAGTGAACCGGCGCGATCCCAACATCGACAAAGACTTGTACTTGAACGTGCTGCAAAGCCAGGCCAGTGCGAGTGGCACTAACCGAGGATTTCGCGTGGTGGACCATCAGATGCGAACGTACATCCAGCAACGAGATGCTTTTACTTTCTTTTATCCTAAACGCAAAGTGTTGGCCGACGGTGTGAGCACCACCTACTTGGACTTGTGAACCATTTATAACTATAACTGTGGATACATGTAAAAGTCAGGATGGCCGAGTGGACTAAGGTGCCGGTTTTAAGTGCCGGTCGGTGAAATGCCGAGCGTGGGTTCGAATCCTACTCCTGACAGAAACTTTTTAATGTACCATTTGTATATACATACCACTACTATGTGTACCCTGTATATTTTCTATTTGTAACTAGTGTAACCCTTTTTCTTGTTGACTTACATAAAAAAAGTGAAAAGTCAAAACCCATCTTGTGTTTTTTCATGAAATTTTATTCAACATCAATGAAAAACGTCAGAACAACAACGTCATAACGTGATAATAATAAAACAAAAGTACTGCGCCAGTGCATTTAAGTTAACCAGAGAAATGGAGCATGTACATTAAAACGAGAGGCTGTCCAGTCATAGACGAGCACATCACGGTCTTCGGCTTGACAATAATCATCAAACATATGTACAATGGTGGGCATAGAATGGCCTCTACTCCGGTGAGTGAGATAAAACACAGTACTGTCCGCACACACTACTCAAGGGTCCTTGTAATCTTTGAGTATTCCAACGCCACTCTGTAGTAGAGACGTCCATGAATTTCTTCAAATCGGCATGTAGGGGTGCAAGTCCGTAGGAATCAAAGTATTCGCCTTGGCCTAGGGTGTCCACGTACACAGCGACCCAATGTTCACCGGGTCGATTCTCCGGGTCTGTATTCAGGATGTAGGCTGCTGGGGTGCAAGCGTGGGTGGGAAACACATTGCGTGGAAACACACCTCGAAAGGGGATCTTGGGATCTCGCTGGAGTATGGTCATCAGCTGCTCTGTATCCATGTTAGGTGGAGAAGTCACACAGCACGTTTCTTTGCTGATCCACGCTGATCACGTTATCAAATTCGGCGTAGCAAATCACGTTGATGGTGTCGGTTAGAGCGTTGGCGAAACGGAGTTCCAACCGTAGGTTTCCTTTCTTCAGCAAAGCCAGTTGATGATCGTGTTCCAAGGTAGGGGTGAGATCAAAGGCGAACAAAGTGTACCCACCGATAAAGTCCTTTCGACTGATGCAATTGCCTTCGTCCTGGTTGTTTTGTCCTGTGGCTGTAAACAGGTTCATGTAGGACCGCACATAGTTTCTGTTAGTAAAATCCGGTTGTAATGGACGGGCTGGAATTTGATGACCGGCCACGTGCAGTGCCACAAAGTTGATACTGAAATGGTCAAAGTTGAACGGATTCTCAGCCCAACTTCCATTGAAAGCGGTGTTGGTCACACACGCCAGGGTAAGACGTTTAGGAAGATCCCCTAGAAATAAATTTTCACGGTTGGCCATCATCGTACCTGCTGGCACAGAGAACACCTTGGTCTGTACGTGTCGGATGGGATACAGGGCTGGTTTTTTCGATAAGGCTTCCATGTGACTCAGCAACACACCCTGTTGCAAATCTACCGTACGGACAAACAGGGCTGCATCTTCAATCACGATCTTGAAATTCACACCCCCGACTCCACCACCCATTAAGGCGAACGCGGGTAAGGAACGGATCAACTTGATCTTGATGGATACACCGTTCATCATGTAGGGGTCTTGCAGGAACACATCGGCGTGCAGTCGTCCCATCATATCGATGGACTTGCTTTCGGCTGCTAATCTTTTGCGTTCGACGAATCCAGTATTGGCACCCAGCACGCTGTGCATGACTCCCGGTGTATCCTTGTAGTACAGCTGACCTTGTAAGTGTGTTTTTTTGGCATCTTTACCGTACGACAACAGCGTCTCCATGTAGGCTCGGTACGGGTACGTATTGGTGGACGTACTGATGAGTTTATCGTTCAGACTTATATCCACCTGTTGGAACAAGGAGTGCAGCCAATTATTCACCGGGGCTACTATCGCATCGTCCGCTAGGGGTGTCCCGTCGTTGTTCGTTATTTTGGCTTTCACGTACAAGTACGTGTGGGCTAAATCCAAGTAGGCCGTATCTTTGTTTTCAATGGTAAATTCCACGGGACCCACTCCCGTCAGGCTAGCTAGGGGTCGATGTTCTACCCAACGTCCTTCTTTTACACTGGTTTGGGTGGGTGGAATCATCCACAAATCCAATTCACTGTTGGTAGACGGACACGACTCGGAGTGAATGAAGGCCATTATGTGAAGATGTCTCTCGTATTCCGCCTCTTCTTGTTCTTGCGGCTCTGAGTCCTCCTGTTCTGGGGTGTGCGTCGTCGAGGTGTTGGACGTGGAATGACTCTTCGCTGTGTGGGTGTTTGTCTTTTAAGGGCTTTGGCAATCAAGACACCGCCCGCTTCTTTAGCCCGTCGTTTGAAGGCTTGTCGGGGTGCTGTGCCTTCCATCATATCACTGGCCACGTGCAATCCACTGCGTACTGCTTGTTTCCCGATTGCTTTCACCCCACGTGTAACCAAGGGTAAAAACGTTTTCACAATGCTGCCCAGTATGTTCCCCAAGCCGTGACCTCGTTGCGTGCGTGCACCGCTAAATGGGGACAAGCCTCCTGCCGTTTGTTTCTTGTAGTAGTCCACATAGCTGGGCGTATGGCACTGGTAAGGCACGTACATTATACGAAGTGAGGAGAGCGGCCTTGTCGGAAAGCAAGTGTCAGCACCACTTTTCCTCGTTCGAATGCGACCGGCCGTCCCGTGTCATCTCTTATATCCACCGTGATCGTGTCGATGTCGGTATGTCGTACGGGCAGGTACATGATATGGTTGAAACTGTGGGTGACTTGATCGCCATACGTCTTTTTAATGGGGACCACCCGTAACAGAGGTGTGTTGATATTGCCCACGATGTGGTTGTCCACGGCGTCCGAGTAGACGTAGAGTCCGTACATACCCGACTTCATATCCATCGGCATCTCGCCATGGTGTTGGGAGGGCCCAGCGAACGTCTGTAGATCGAAACCCAGCATTTGCTGTAGTGTAGGACTGAGTTTCACATTCACGGTATCGGTGACGGTAAGCTGTGCCTTCTCGTTGTGGACGTTGACATCGAAGAACACGTTTTCCTTGAAGCGCAAGACTATCAGGCGTGTTGCACTATCCGTCACCCCCTGTAGCGCCTTATCATGCATCAGTCTTGACAGCCCACCCATGAACTCTTTGGGGTTATCGTATTGGCCTTCGGACAGGGTGAGTCGGGTGTTTTTATCTTCGTAGGTCACTTCGTACCACACTTCATTGGCTCGCACGTTGTACCATGAGTAAGGGTATTGAATATCCACCAATCCACATTCCCATCGTCCCGCTAAATGTAACGGTTGGGGTAATTGAGTGACATACTTGGTCAAGGTGTTGTCAGGAAACACGTCGAGTGAACTATTACTGGGCAACGTGAGGTAAAACATGACGACTGAGTTCTTCTGGCTTCTGCACCGGGTTTTTATAGCAGGAATTAGTAGGGGTCCCAGGCCTTGGGTGCCACTCGGCGTTGTGGCGGTGACTTGATACGTTTCCGTGGTCGTACTGGTGTTTTGGGCGGTGACATGGGCGACCAAAAAGAAGGTGGTGGTGGTGGTGGTTGATGTCGGGTCGATTGCTGCATAAAGGTCCAACGGTTAGGATTCCCTACCAATTCTTGAGGAGTGTGTATGTCTTGTAATCCCTGAGCAAACACTTCCCAGCCCGGTGGATTAGAGTGTTTGCGAGCCCGTACCATATCGTTGATCAAATCGGTCATATGAGACCCCGGCACCACGTGGTTTCGAATCAGCAGTTGTCCTTGAGCGTTCCAACCCATATCGGAATTCTGTTTCACCCGGTCCAACAATAAACGGGCCTTGGTCTTGTAGGCTTTAGGCACACTGCTCAACACTTCCTCTTCCAGCTCAGGTGAAGGGCTTGATGGCGATGTCAGTGTGGCAGGTTGTGGCGTAGTAGGTAGTGGTGGTGTATTACTACTACTACTACGACTGCCTCCTCCATATTGATCCATAAACGTCTGGTACCGGTTCAGCGTATCATGGTAGCGTTGAATTTTCTCGTGATCGGGGAGTCCACGTTGTTGCAGTATACTATTCATCTCTTCATCCAGAGACTGGAGTTGTTGCACTGTGGCCGGCACGGGATAGGGTGATTGTAAACTCTGTAACAGTCGAGGTTCGACCAGCATCATTTTTTTCGTATGTTCCATGATGATGTAGTAGCTCTTTTAGCGTCCCAAGATGGAGCCTAGTAACGGTCCCAGTACAGAAGCGGCTAAGGGTGCCAGGAGTGCGCCGAGAAATCCACCACGCTGTAACACCTGTTTCTTTTTCTTGACACTCTCCCTCTTCTTCACCAACGTTCGGAGACCTGCCTTGTGCCGTTGCAATTCACCTTTCTGCAGAGGACTGAGTGGAACATTGCCTTTTAACACATTATGGGCCACTTCACACAAACACCGGACCAAGTCCGGTTCCGCGCCACGCACCACGGCCCGGCACACCTCTGGCGGCGCGCTGCGTAACACGCGGAGAGTCGGCGCGTGTTTGCGTATCCGTGCAGACATACTGAGTGAGGGCTAGAGTGGCTGGTCTTCTTCTTTTATTTGGGTAGGTACACCGTCTGCACCTCGCCGGGAAAAATGTGGGTACGCAATCGAAGGGTGGAGGGCGTGTGTTGTTTCAAGTCGATGAGTAGATAGCCGTGAGCAGGTTGGGTAGCATCTTCAAAGGCTTCTCGTACAAAGGCCGTGTTTTTAGGGTACATCTGTTGGGCCAGGTGCGTAATTTGCGAAGCGTCTCTGGGGTTTTTGAATAACACTACATACTGAGCATTCAAACTAATGTTCCTGTGCTCTTTGTTCTTACTGAAGAGATTCTGCACGATGTAGATGATGCTCAACCGACGATGATGGCTTCCTTTGGTAAAGAGACGGGTGATTCGACTGTCCGTTTCCGTCATGAGATCGTCCACCACCACCAACGTGTCTTGGGGTGTATCCTCAGGGGGTAAGCCTTCCACTAAGGTGAGTCCCGGCACACGGGACAGTTCCTCGTAGGCCGGTTGCCAAGCGCCATAACACCACAGAATGCCAGCTACAGGCGGTGAAATCAGGGCTGCCCTGTGTTGGATGAGACGTTGAACGAAGTGTGTTTTTCCCGACCCTGTCGGTCCAGCGATGAGACACGTGAAAGGATGCTGCCATCGAGGGTCCATCGTAGTTTTTCAGCTGGAACGTCGACGACGTCGATCCCACCGGGACTGGTAGTCAAATGGGTACCGTTGCCGTGGTAAACGTGATTCACCGGAGCCCACGTGAATCGTGTGGGTGGGTGTGGGTGATGGAGTAGTGGAACGTTCGAATCGGTCAGTAGATACGGCACCGGTAGGCTGATGGCGGTGAGGTCGAGTAGTAGTACGCTTAGACGGCGGTGTGGTAGGGCTGAGTGTTGTAATGATAGGCTCCGTCGTCTCAGGGGTTGATACGGCAGGCTGACGGTCAGGTGGAGTAGTAGTAGTACGCTTAAAAAACGGCGTGGTAGGCAGGCGCGTGGTCGTGGTGGTGGTGGTGGTGGTACTGTTGGGTAATTGCACTTGACGTTCAGGCACCGGTGGAGCAGCACTTGGATGAAGAATGAGTGTTGAAAAACAGGATATGACGTACGCCAA
>JAVTVY010005742.1:0-38323 GCA_036873755.1 Hanleya hanleyi
GGAAGTAAGTAGATGTATTTGATGAAGATATGTCTACACTCAATTCTTTAACCAGCACCTGGTAATAGTAATATTTACATATGAATATTATATTATTCGGAGCTTTGTCTGCTGGGACTATGACGAATTTACTCTGGAATTTGCTAGAACTTCTTGCGAATTGAGGTTTCTCAGTACTTGTTTTGCTTGGGGAAGAGTGCTTCTGTCAATATGGCGGATTGTTTCAACGACCTTGCTCTTGGTGAGGTCCAGCCAATCAGCGAGTACTGTAGGTTCAAGTTTTTCTCGCTTAGACCAATCAATAACGTACTGTTCTAATGCAGTCAGGACTATCTTCTGGTCCGCCTTCAGATTTATTCTTCTTGGCTCTCTATATTTAGGTCGTTTCATCAGGAGTAATTTCAGATTCTTATCACTCACCACATCAAGGTTACCAGTCACAATATGTTTGCATGGTGTATAGATAAAGTTCGACAATTCACAATCACAACTATAGCCTCCTGACGTGTATAAGTTCCAGTCAAACTACGAAGCTTATCGTCACCGCCAACGTGAGTGTCGTACTGAGTCCTATCCTACAGCAAATGCTGGGTTTCGATCTAAAGACGTTCGCTGGTCCCACCGCCCACCAAGGCGAGATACCGATGGATATGAAGTCGGGTATGTACGGACTCTACGTCTACTCGGACGTAGTCGACAACCACATCGTGGGCGATATCAACACACCTCTGTTACGGGTGGTCCCCAACAAAAAGACGTATGGAGATCAAGTCACCCACAGTTTCACCCACATGCTCTACTTGCCCGTACGACAAACCGACATCAACACGATCACGGTGGATATAAGAGATGACACGGGACGACCGGTGGCATTCGAACGCGGGAAAGTGGTGCTGACACTTCATTTTCGACAAGCACGTGCTCCCCACTTTGCATAATGAAAGTACTTTACGAGTGCGATGCACGCAGCTATGCCGACTATTATGCCCAACAGGCCGGGGGTGGCTTTCCGGTCTTTAGCGGTGCACGCATGCAACGAGGACATGGATTGGGGAACATACTCGGCAGCATCGTCAAAACGTTCCTGCCCTTGGTGACGCGTGGGGTGAAAGCAATCGGCAAACAAGCGGTACGCAGTGGACTGCAAGTGGCCGGTGATGTCTTGGGGGTACGGCACCCAACGAATCCTTGAAACGGCGGGCTAAAGAAGGGGGAGGCGTCTTGGTGGCCAAAGCACAACGCACCGTAGGGAATAAAAGAGCTGCCCCACCGAGACCACGCACCAGTCGACGACGGACCCAGCGACGACGCACATCGAAGACCCAGGATATCTTTTCTTAAAACATGTCCTTGATCCACGCCGAGTCCTGCCCCTCCACCAACAGTGAATTTGATTTGTGGACCGTGCCGCCCACACAGACCAGTGCCGAACAAGGATTATGGGTGGAGCATCTCCCGCTCTCCAGCATCGACGAAACAGGGCCCATCGAGTTAACCATCAGTAATGCGGATACGGCCTATGTGGATTTAGCCCATACATACTTGTATGTGAAAGCCAAGGTGGTCAATGGGGCTGGCACCAGAATCGTTGACCAAGCAACGGTGGGCTCGACGAATCTCTGGCTGCACTCGATGTTTCAACAGGTGGATATTTTTCTCAGCGACAAACTCATCAGTGACTCGACCAACACGTACCCCTATCGAGCCTACATCGAGACACTGTTGTCGTATGGCCGAGAGGCTAAAAGTCTCAGCTGACAGCCGCTTTATTCTACCAGGACACACCCGAGCACATGGACACGGTGGACAATGTGGGATATAACAAACGGAAGGCTTTCACTGCGAACGGTGCCTCGGTGGATCTCATGGGTCGAATACACGCAGACATGTTCATGCAAGACCGGTACCTCTTGAACAAGATCCCCATCAAAATCCGACTGATACGGGCGCCTCCGACCTTCGCCTTGATGGACACTAACGTAGAGGGGCATGCAGCTGACTATAAGATTGTCATCCAAGACGCAGTCCTGTATGTCCGAAAGTGAAACCGAATCCAGCCGTTCAATTGGGACACATGAAAGCCTTGGAAACAAAACCAGCCCAGTACCCTATCCGACGTGTACAAACCAAAGTGTTCTCTGTGCCTGCTGGAAATATGGGCGCCAACAAAGAAAACCTGTTCCTGGGGGACTACCCAAGCGATTGATCCTGGCCTGTGTGGAAAATACCAGTTTCAGCGGAGCCTGCCCAGAGAATCCGTTTGACTTTAAACATTTCGGCATCAATTTTGTGGCCCTGCATGTGGATGGACAACAGGTCCCAGCCACGGACTTAACACCGAACTTTGGGCGCAGGAATTTCATTCGAGCCTATCAGAGCCTGTTTACAGCCACCGGTCAAATCAACCAGGACGAAGGGAATTTGATCAGTCGGGAGGACTACGCGAACGGATACACGTTGTTCTGTTCTGACCCCCACCTTAGAGAACGACCATCAGCTGGCCCTGGCCAAGCAAGGCAATTACGGTTGGAAATCCACTTTGCACGAGCCCTGGCGACCACCGTCAATGTGATCTGCTACGCCGAGTTTGACAACATCATTCAAGTGGACAAGGCGCGCAACGTCCTGTGTGACTTCTCCACCTAACATGGATACAGACCACATAACCACCGTGCTGTAGAATGACCCAGAGACACGTATGGTCTTTCAAGGGGTGTTCGCCCGAGATGTGTTCCCATTAGACCGTATGTATCCTGCTGCATACGTTCTCAACACGGACCCGATGGATCGGCCCGGTGAACATTGGGTGGGTGTGTACTTGACAGAACAGCAGGCCGAATACTTTGACCCGTACGGCCTGCCACCCCTCCATCCCGATTTAGCAGACTTCATGGATCAAGGCACAGAGACGTGATGTTGGAACAGTCAAACGTCGCAAAGCCTGACCAGTAGCGTGTGCGGACAATATTGCTTGTTTTACCTGTACCATCGATGCCGGGGAAGACCCTTATCTACCATCGTACAGATGTTTGACGAGTACCCCAAGGCCGAGGACCGCGATGTACTCGCATATGACTGGGCCGCCCATCATTTCAATGTACAAGCCCCGTTCTGGGCTTAAGTTCTTTCAATGTACACAAGCCCGCTGTTCTGGGCTTAAGTTTACAAGCCCCCTGTTCTGGGCTTCAGTTCTTTCAATGTACAAGCCCCCTGTTCTGGGCTTCAGTTTTCACGTGGTTGTTCTCACGTTGTTACTGAATAAAAAACAAAATGAGATCTCACCAAAAAACTCTGTCTTGTGTGTTTTATTCATAATGCATAAATGCCCAATGTGGAGATTAAGTCAAACTGAAATCAGTGGTGTAGGATGGGGCCAAAATGTAACCCATCAATGTTAGAATGCAAGAGCACTATAGTAAAATAGAGAGCCAATGAAATCAGCCCACAGACCAATTACGTGTTTTGGTCTAGGTTTGGAGCGGGCATTTCATTGAGGTGCGTGTAAAGGAAGACGGTGAGTGAAGACTCGTCCAACACGTATAGATTAAGTTTATTACTATAAGTTCTATGTACGCGCGCGCTGGGGGGCCGGGGCGGGCCGGGGCCGAAAAAGTTGGAGGTAGTGTTTGAGCATTCTGAAAAACCGGAAGTGACGTCACACACTTGCGCAGACCCACCAAACGACGTGAATGTTAGTCCAGGTGGATGCTGCCCCCACCTAGGATTCACATGGATACCTCACTCGACACAATAGGCCCATGAGGGGCCCACCTAGACCCCAAAAACGTCTATTTGCATACCCTTTGGCTACCGCGCATGCGCAGAATGACCCCATTTCTACCCCACATCCACGCCATCAGATGATCCATTACATAGGCTTCACATGGATACCTCACACGACCCATTCGAACCGTGAATAGCCCATCTCTAACCCAAACACACCCACACTCACACCCCCAAAAATGCCTGCTTTCTATACTACAACCAGGCTGCGCATGCGCAGACTATTCACAACGTACGAACCATTAGTGTAGTCAAGTGCTCCTGCATGAGAGCTTCACATGGATACCTCACTCGACCCCATCGGACCATTAGTGGCCCACCTAGATCCCAACACGTCCACCCCGTATGGACCTATACACCCATAGCCATGCAGTATAGGCCTATGGGCCTACCCAGGCCTCGGTGACTTTTTTTCAAAAATTTCACTGTTTCGTGCCGGGACACTTCCTATCATGTTTGTCTTGACGAGACTAAGAAAACAAATCCAAACAACCATACCGCAAATGTATAGAAGTAGGTTTCCCAGTGGGATAAACATTGGACCTATTCCCCTAGTATGGGTCTATGTGGGGCTCTATGGTACTTTTTTCAAAAATTTCACCGTTTCGTGCCGGAACACTTCCTATCATGTTTGTCTTGACGAGACTAAGAAAACAAATCCAAACAACCATACCGCAAATGTCTAGAAGTAGGTTTCCCAGTGGGGCAAACATTGGTCCTATACCCCTAGTATGGGACTATATGGGTCTCCCTGAACTTTTTCCAAAATTTCAACGATTTGCTCCGCGACACTTCCTATCATGTTTGTCTTGACGAGACTAAGAAAACGAGACCCCACAACCTATACCGCAAATGTCGAGAAGTAGGTTTCCCAGGATGGTCCTATACCCCCCATACCCCATATAGGTATTTTCCCGTAATTTAGGATAAAGTCCGTGTTCCGTATTTTTTCAGGAAAATTTTTACATACACCCACCCTGGAACTAGGGGGAGATAACTCTATTGATAGGCAAGCCCCGTTAAGCCCGGCGACCTATATACCCCCATACCCCATATAGGCATTTTGCCGGATTTTTCGATAAAGTCCGTGTTCCGGGGGGTTTTTTTCAGGAAAATTTTTACATGCACCCACCCATGGCTGGATGCCCCTTCACATAGGCTTCACATTGATACCTCATACAACTCCATCGGCCCATTAGGGGCTCCCCTAGATCCCAAAACGTCTATTTCCATACCCTTTGGCCACCGCGCATGCGCAGAATGCCGATATTTCAATCCCGCACCCACCCCATCAGATGCCCCTTCACGAATGCTTCACATTGATACCTCATATGACCCCATTGGACCATTAGTGGTTCCCCTAGCTCCAAAACGTCTATTTCCATACACTTTGGCCACCGCGCATGCGCAGAATGCCGATATTTCAACCCCACACCCAGCCCATTAGATGCCCCTTCACGAATGCTTCACGTTGATACCTCACTCGACCCCATCGGACCATGCAGCGTATTTGGAGTCTGGGGACTACTTTTTCTCCGCGGAAGCTTTTTCCCGCGACCGCATCACCGCCAGACCGCATCACCGCAGATGAATACATTCCCTGCAACAATTGGAACTCTCCTGTGTTGGAGGTAGCTTTTGGTCATTCTGCCGGAACTATAGTGCGCTTGACCTCTGTGACCTCCCCGTGACCTCCCAATATGCAAATTTTTGAGGTCAATGAGGCTCGATTTAACGTAACACTACTACTCACGAACATAATTTTGACTCGCTCGCGTCGTTAAATTCTCGTGGTTTACCAGTTCTAAAGTAGTATTGAATGACTCGTTTATACGAATTCTGGTAGATTCGGTTTGATTCGAAAACGCTCTTGCGATTACAGTTTCACTTTCGATGTCGATTGGTTCGTAAACTAATTGTGTAATATTTTTGACTGGTTATACATGTCATAAATATCCATTATACACGTATATATATTACTTTACTGTTATATTATTTGCTAGATTATCAGTGACATGTCTGAAACAATGTACTGGTTTCATGGAACGTGTACAAACTGTTAGGACGTTTTACGCCAAGCCAAGTTTATAGATTCCAAAATATAAGATGCACTTCATGTTCTTGGTGGATATGGAACTCAATGACCAGATCTTTTACTGTCCTTGCGGTTCGATAAATTATTTTTTTGCCATACCCTTATATCTCCCACAAGGATCGTTACCAACTGTGGAGGAATTGCCGAGACGTCGAAGAAGACGAGAACGTGACACCAGATGGTCCGACGTCATAACATTTGCGTACACTTCGCCATCCATAAGATGGCTTGCGAATCGTGAGTCTCCATTATTGCGGAGCGATATCCGGTATATTACGGGATTCTGTTCGGCCTTCATCCGGCAGAGAACAGACTCGAGAAATCTGATAAATTACAGGTTTTCAAACCACTTGGGAAACAGATATAGTCTAGGCTTACAAAATATATAGATATAAATAACTTTCGTATCACCCAAGAGGTGTGGTAGATCTGTAATTTTCAACAAGTAGGGCATCACATGATTCGAAAATGGCGAGTTACGTTGGTGTTACGTCGGTAGACTTTAGCTGATTGGCTGACGAAGTCACGTGGTATTGATTTCTGGAAATTCCCTCTCGCACTTGCCGAAAGTAGGCTGTAAATGGATACACACGATCCCAGGGTCAGTCTTACCGCGTATAGATGACCGAGATGGTTACAGGTTGGCGTCATAAAAGTACACTATTCAGCACCTTGGATATGACATACGGAAATAAATGTGAAGTCTTCATGCCATTATCCTTCATAGACCATTGTTTACAGGTGGACCTTCATAATGGTACTGCGGTAGCCAAACTTGATCATTATTTAACATGAATTCTATGTAGTTATTTATTTATTTCAATTTGACGTGCAGGACGGTCACACAGTTGAAACCCCTATACGCGCAAAACCAGTAAGCGTATTTAAAATCATATGCACAGAAAATATACATGCAAACAATTAAAACACAACAAAGACAGTCATATCAGTTTATCAGAAACGGTAAAAAAATGGCACAGTCTCTTATAACCTTTTTTAAAGATCACTTGAAACCTGGCATGGGCGAGCGACCCCACCTGCACCCCTGCCTCTCCCCATTCGAACAATATTTGATTAATGCCTTATTTTGTTTAGAGGTTACATCACATGACAGTGTGATTAACGTCACAGGACCTAAGAAGTAGGGTTTGATATGATTTAAGTGTTTACCTTGACCTAAGACATGTTTTTGCTAATTTCGAGGTTTATAGGTCACCTAAGTAGGAAAAATTTTCATCAAAACTTGCTGGTAATAAAAATGCACGTTCATGCAAAAATCAAGGTGCTAATGTCAACGGTTCGTAGGAATACGGGAGACGGTCGAGAGATGACTTGGGGGCACTCTATCTAAAAATACGGCAGACGGTCGAGAGATGACTTGGGGACCCTCTATCTAGAAATATCCTGAAATCCTCTCAAAATTTCGAGGTTTATAGGTCACATCAGTAGGTCAGCTCAGAACTTGCTGGTAACAGTCCCCTAATGCACGTTCATGCCAAAAATCAAGGTTCTAATGTCAACGGTTCTCCTTATTTTGACGACGAAAAGATTTGGATGGACTCACTCACTCACTGCCGGACAATTTGCAAATGAGAGCCTACTTCGTAGTAAGAATCTTTTAACATTCATCTACATGCATGTATGTGATACTTTAACTATATCTCACAATGTAGACCGCAGGCTTAAATTATATCATTGAATCTACCCTGGCGCAGATTGTTGTCCTCGCTGATTGGTTGGTTTGTTTTATCTGCTCAGCCGACCAGATTGAGCAAACGCGGCATAAGCTTCTTGGACCTTTGTATATACCGCGGATCTAATCTGGTACCCAAGTTGAAATATCTCTACTACATGCGCCTGATGAAAATCCACACAACGCTTTCCTGTGAATTTATGCTATAAACCAGTGAATATATTCCATACAGTTCTACACGGTGCAGACAGTTGTAAACACAAACTGGAATTTCTATGGATTTATGCATGCAATCCCCTGGGATCATGTACATCAATATCCTCATGGTGTTCCTATGAACAATCACAATATGAACAATCATTCTCTGAATAACGAAGTTAACACGAAAATCATATGGATCAAGAATACTGATCAGCGATACGGATTTGCAATTTTTGTCTTGCCGGCATCATTGAAAACTGTTGACCGCTTCTGTCTTGCAGGAAGGTAGCCTATGTCTATGTATTCTATGATGTTTTGTTCAATTTGGTCCTAATGCTGTAATATGAACTAGATCATTGAATTATGGACGCGGAAATTCTTCGGTGGACGACGGCAGAATATTGAATGACAGGCTAGGCGCTTGCGATACCCTGGGAATTATACAATGCAATTGTCCTGAAACCTGATGACCTAGGCCCCCTACATCCATGACAATAAAATTCCATTTCTATCCCTCGATGCAATGCAGGCCCCAACACCCATGACAATTAAATGGCTGGTGGGGGACCGTTGTAGAATTTAATTAGCCTGTCACCTCCCTCATGTAGCACGGCATTAACTTAATTGCCAGCGCAAGGTCCCTGAACTGGCACAGTAGGAAAAGCAAGCTTTAATTTAGTGCATCGGGTTACATATATGTACTTTGCGTTGACAGTGACAATTTAATTAGTTTCATGTTACATAAGCGATGTTAGATTTCTGGATAAATGTTCACGTGTCATGCAGATGAATGAATACACAATTCATCACGTGATTCAGAGAGATATAATACCTCTTCAGGGTTTGGGACCATTCTACACGGCGTAGTCAGTTGTAGAAACAAACTGAAATAATCATGCCCGGTGTGCATCTTAGATCATTACCACCAACTTTAACAAAACATATATTTGTTTATCTGATTTTGCTAAATGTGGATAAATATTGAGATGCTTCCGCTTCTCTATATTCGATAAAAGACGTCTGGCCTCCGTATTGATTGGGTACACACTAACGGATTGGAATGTTTAAGTAAAATACACAATATTCTGTTTTTGCGGATGGAATTACATTAAGATATATGATGAAAATTGAAGTGAAATCTGTCGAGATGGTTCCAGAGCTTAGATAAAATCCATACAGAACTGGTGAGGCAACTTGAAATAGTTAACTTGGATAAGGATATTGTTCAATCTGGGATAATGCTACGTGTAGTTCGGATCTCATCCTTTGAAGTTTGTTACCTATATCTGACTGGTAAGTTTCTAATGCACGCTTCAATATTATTCGCACACAATGCGGAATGCATTTTATTGTATGTCAACAATATGTTATGGGTAAAAAAGTCCTGTCGGACAGTATTCGTATTACAAAATTATCGGACTATGGGATAGGCTAGTTCCATGATTGTATGCAGATAAAGTGCTGTTGGCTGAACATCGGTGAGTCCAAGATATTGTCTGAAGATTTCACGTAATTCCTTCGCGTAATTAATACGTAATTAACGCGTAATTTACGACCAGTGAACGTGCAGTATTTCCTTAAACGAGGAAGTACTAAAATCGGGCACCCCATTCAGCCTTGTTTCAGTGTAATTGGGACTGGGTGACACCGTGATTTCATACAGTGTAAAGTGATTACTGACCTATTTTGTTTGAACATAATACCCGGGAATTATTGGCCTGGCTTCAGTAAAGTAGGTTTCTAAAATTATGAGAGATAGGGACATTAATTACTTCGTTCTAACCTGTGTCATACACGTATGTACCAGACCCGGCAAGGCAATTATCTTTCTTGGCAGTTTTCCTTGAAACTATTCAATACAATAAGCTACTTGAATAAATGCTTCAAAGAATAAATAATCTTGGGCGAATCGAGAATACTCTGTTTTACAATAATTCCCCTTCAATAACCCCATTTGTTTTACATGCCAGAAGATTTAAATGTCTTCTCATAATGAACGGAGGCTGAAACCTTTATAACACGCCATGATATATGCGTTTTTAACACAGAAATATCAACCAGCCAGACTTTCACAAGACTTCATATATTTGATATCATTCATTTGCCATTGTTGCTTGAAGTTGTTAGTATTTTATGAAATTATATCCTTGTTGGCGACATTGTGGCCGCTAAAATCAAATGTTTTAGTCATCTTTTTTTGTGTTCAACATGGACAGCATTGTGTTCCTCCACTGTGTTGGGATTCACCGCTGGGGAAATGGCAACGCTCCAACGTGACTTACTTCGTGATTACAATCCGCTTATCCGGCCTGTCTACAATCAGTCTGAAGCCATCCAAATAGGACTGAGCCTCTCCTTGATGTTTATTCACGGCCTGGTAAGTTTCAGTTAGTCTATTTATATGTTATTCTCCTGATGTCATCTGGGCACACGCTTCCTTGAATTTTAACTGAATCTGGTAGAATGTTATTTCATACTATCTCGTAATATATATTTCTGGTAGTAAATTACCCGCAATAACACATTAAAGGAATAGACAACCTTTGATAAACGTATATTGCAAATGAAAGAACAATTTCAGGAGTGTCCAAAACCATTTCAATTTTGCAATTTTTTCCAACCGAGTAAGAAGCCGTTAATGATAAATTCTGTGGCTTGTAAGGCCGCCGCCATTACGGCAAGTTTAATGACGTCACTGGGCCACAGAACACTGCAGTGAACTGGGAGGACACGCACAGTTTGCCTTGCGCTGGAATAATCGCAGCCCGATAGGCCAGCAGGTGTGGCTATACATTCTTGTATTCTGTCATGTCTGTACCCTGTAAATACCGGCTGATGTTTGTACAATAACAATGATCTTATCCTTGTTGTTGAGAAATCGGGGTTGATCTGTCGGCCAGTCTAGACTGTCTAAGTGTCAAAAAACACAGCATCAAGTTGTCTGATAAAATATATGCTTTCGTTATTTTCCAATACTTTTCAGCTGATGACTACGCCAACATGCGTCAACATAATTAGGCAGTAAAACTGACAGATTGTTTAATGTAACCGAGAATGAGAATAATCTGATTTCTGTTTTACCAATTCAAAGAATCGAGCCTCAACAAAGACCGGCACGGGAAAACGAAACTAAATCTGCCTCAGCTGGAGGGCCATTTCTCCGGGGAAAGATTGTCCGGAGATTTTTCTCACCGTTGAACTGTTGCCGAAAGAAACTGTTCAGCATGACACGGCCGTTAAACACCCACCCAAATATCTAGCGTGCGAGAAAATTTACCTGAGAAAGTTTATGGAATAAATCCTTGTCAGCTAATGTCAGCACCTGCACATGTGCTCGTCTGATCGTTTCCTAACAGGACATCTCACAGCAGAGCCGACTAAACGAAATCGGCGACCCGGCCGGCTTTTACGGTACATGCATCCTCGAACGATTTCTACGGTAGATCGTCTTCAATGGGCTCGAACACGCCTGACACTTCTTGTATCCCTCGACACTGCTCCCAAGCAGCGTAGATGAAAGCACGGTTTGGCCCAGCCAGCCATTGTCATCAGTCAGGTTGAAAATCCCGGAAATGCTAGGCGTCGGACCCTTGGAAAAAGTTGAAAATCACTTGCTGCCATGTTTGCTGTCTTACAGCAGAGAGGCCCAATGACGTCATGAGCTAGTTGTCACGTCGATATCACTCCGCCGCTCATTGGTTAGACCATAAGGATGGCATAAAGATGGTGGCTCCCTTCATTCAACACATCTGGTCATTTTCCCAATGTTTGGGAGTATTTTTCTTCGTTAGAAAGAATCTCAAAAATAGGAAAAAAATATTTTTGGGCTCTGTTTGGATTGTTCTTTCAGTCGCAGTTTACGTTTGTCAAATGTTGTCTATTCCTTTAATATTACTTGGATACGTTTAAATGATAAACAGTAGATGTCACTGGACCGTTTCAGTCCCAGTTTTCATACTCATATTCACGGACGGAAAAATGCTGAAGGGACTGGGAAGTCTTCATTAGTTGGGAGCGGGACCGGTTAAAAAACCCATATCCCGCCAATAATGAGAAATACAGAATTTCTGGATGACTGTTGAAAATATATCTACTATCATAGCTAGCCAATATTGTATTATCACATATGCATGTATTATGTTCGACTACAAACAGTTATAAATCACCAAACTATACAATTACTCTAACGCTATCAAGAAGCTTAACTGGGAGTTGTACTCGTCTGGTGGCTATCGTTGTGATTGTGAATCGTCGAACTTTATCTATACACCATACAAACATATTGTGACCGGTAACCTTGATATAATGAGAGATAAAGACCTAAAACACTCCTGATGAAGGAATCTAAATATAGAGAACCAAGTAGAATAAACCCGAGGCCCAAGCAGAATATAATCTCGGCTGCACTGAAACAGTACGCTGAGTGGTCAAATCGAAAAAAAAGTTGAACTTACAGTACTCGCTGATTGGCTGCCATATTAACAGAAGTATCTGTCCCCAAGCAAAACAACTACTGAGAAACCTCAATTCGCTAGAAGTTCTAGCGAATCTCCAGAGTAAATTCGACATAGTCTCAACAGACAAATCTCCAGATTATAAAATATTTATTTGTAAATATTACTATTGCCAGGTGCTGGTTAAGTACTTGAGCAAGCAATAAGCGAACCATCATCGAATACTCCCAAACTGCATTTACTTTGGAAGATTTATTAACAACCACGAAAGATGTATTTGTCTTCCTACCAATCATAGCGAAATTCTAAAAGTGTATTGCATTTCCAAAATGAATAAAACATTTAAAAAAATTCAAAATGATTTGCATAAGAACTTGACGCGGAAGGACACATACTGTATATACATGTATTCATATGAGATGTCTCGACTCTCTCTCCTAGAATCCCTCATCATGGCCTGTTTGACCGTTTTAGTTCATTAATAGTATGAGTGTTCAATAAACCTGATCACGATATATTGACATCAGAAGTCATAAAGCATTCCTTGACTCTGCAACATACAAGGGCTATCATTCACGGGATGTTCCAATTGTTTATAAAGTTGCTTGATTTTCTGATTAATAATATCTATGCGTAATTTGGCAACATAATTTATCTAGAGCAAGAGGTATTTTAATGGGTACTAATTGCGGACCCCTTTTGTTTGACCTTCATCTGTTCTCTTATGGATACAGCTATATGTAGACGGTTTCAAAACCAATTATTTCAAACCTCGTTCCTTCTCATTCACCAATCACTATATAAAGATTTTCTCGCTGTGGATAATCGCTATATATATGACACGGTGAAGGATATGTGCTTTCGTGGTCAATCAAATACTTGACTTAATAGCTATTTGTATGATCGGTCACAAATTGTAGTTCACAGCGGTGTTTCTGAGCTTATGCCGGGAGCGTATGGTGTCTCCAAAGGATCGACCCAAGGACCTTTCCTTTTTCTACTCCACATTAATGACATAAGCAATTCAACAGACGTTTTAAAAACTAGTCTTTTCGCTGATACCAGTGTTGTATTTTCTTCCAAAGATCTGTCTGATGCTATTACTACTATGTCACAAGAACATTAAAAGCTACATACCTGGTTTTGCTGCAAAATCGATTGTCATTAAATATAAAGAAAACGTTAATATGACAATAAAACCCAACGCGCATAGAACAACGACAATTATTCCCTCGTCGTTTATTTGCGGAACAGAAGTAGAGCGTGTTCATCAGTTTAAATTTTAGTTATATATCTCAATGATCAGCTAAACTGGAAATCTCATATTAATTATATATGCAATAATATATCGCGGAACATAAGGATCTTCAACCATATTAAAAATGTCACAAAAAAAAGAGCTCTACTCTTTATTATTCAATGATACGCCCTTACTTGTCGTATTGCAATGTGCTATGGGCGAACACATTCAATACCCATTAAATTCCATATTTTAGCTGCAAAAACGTGTCATAAGAGTGATACCACTACCGCAAAAACGCGATCATAGTTCATCATTATTCATAGAACTTAACATTTTGCAGTTTTACATGAGCAGTCTATTAATGGTTCATAAATTTGTCCATCATCTAGATCCACTACTGTTAGATTTTCAGATATATTCCGGAATACAGTCTAATGTACATCGATACAACACTAGGGACAGCTTTTTGATTTGTATTGATCAATCTATCGCTCAAATCTTTCATTTTATTCTTTAAAACTTCAGGACCACGGGAGTGGAACAAATTACCTCCGTCCATTAAAAATATCTACACCTCATTGAGAACTGACCTGTTTCACAGTTATTGCAATATGAATACATCTATTTGGCAAATCGGCCAAAATACGAATGTCGCTTACTCTTGACCTCCCTAAAAGTGGCTTTAATTTATGTCAGACGACGAGATTAATGTCAGCCTTGCGACTGAATCTTACAATGCACACGTACGTCAGTCGACGATAGTCGTAACTATTAAATCTCTTTCCCTGTTAAAATTCCTTCGCAATTCAAGCGTCTAGTCCGTCATTTATTATTCAGATTAACTCACCAACTCATGAACATTTACTAAAACAGGAACCAGCCCCAAGGAGTATTCCATGCCACGAAGATCTCACAGTGAAACATATTCTCATCGACTGTATAGATTTTAAGATTGTAAGAGATTCTTTTTATCAAGCAACTACGTTAGAAGATATTTTTTTAGCCGGGTAAAAGAAGACTTTATTTTAGGTTATTTGAGAGAAATCGGTGTGTTGTTTAAGTTTTAATGTATGTATATGTTTTTGTTGTTTTGTGTTTATTACTTTTGGATTACTGGGTTGTTGAATACTTAGAATTTTGTTTGATCGTCGCTATATAGCTGGAATATTGCTGAACGCGACGTTTAACCTGATTTTTTTCTCTCTCTCTTTCCTATACGCTGTTGATATATTGTGTCGCCAAATTTCGCATAGATGTTATTAATGAGAAATTCTGTAAACAGAGAAACATCCCATGAATGATATCCCTTGTATGTAGTAGAGCTAAAAGAATGCTTTATGGCTTCTGACAATATATCGGCGATCAGCTGTCTTGAACACCGATACTATTAATAAAATAAGACAGCCGAACAGGTCCTGCTGGATTGTAATATAATGAGTTGAAAAATCCAATGTGGATACATGTCTGTACGGGATGTGTTCTTTCGCATCAAGTTATTCCATAAGACATTTTAGTCACATACATTCAACGCCAGAGTTTTTAGAAAAAGTGGCGCAATACCTTGCCCCATGAACCAGCTACGAATCTAGATTTGTTTGGTGATTTATGCATTTTGAGAGTCCAATACACTTTCGGTATATGGTTATGAGACATTGAGAGACAAATACCACTTTCTTCGAGAAACGTTTTATGATTGTCAAATAAATCTTGCAGGGTAAATGCAGTTTGGGAATAAGTAGACGTATTCCAGGTGTGCTTATACTCAATTTCTTAACCAGTACCCGGTAATAGTATTATTTACATACGAATATTGTATTATTTAGAAGCTTTGTTTGCTAGGACTATGACGAATTTGCTATGGAGATTTGCTAGAACTTCTTGCGAACTGATGTTTCCCAGTACTTCTCTCAATATGGCCGATTGTTTCAATGGATTTTTGATTGTTGAGGTCCAGCAGGTCAGAGAATACTTTTTCTCGCTTTAACCACTCAGTGACATACTGTTCCAGTACAGTCAGGACTATCTTCTGGTCTGCCTTCAGGGCTCTTCGTCAGGGGTGTTTTAATACCGCTCAAGCCAGTGATAGGGGTCGTGTGGCCATGCCAATCAATGTGTCGAAATAAACATCTACAATAAAAGCGTAGCTGGGATACAAATTCTCACAGTGATCACTTTGGTTCTTTGGATGTTTTTGAAATATGTACTCTGTCTGTGGGGTCATATGACTTCTTGTCAGTACGTCGGCATCATTTTCCAACACCCTTTCAATGTTGCATGTAATTAAGATCTTCATCACTTACTACATCAAGGTCACCAGTCACAATATGTTTGCATGGTGTATAGAGGAAACTCGAAGATTCACAATCACAACTATAGCCTGTGGACGTGTATAAGTTCCAGTCAATCTCCTTGACAGCATTAGGGTTATTGAATATTTTGATGGCTATAGATTTAGTATACTTATAAGAAATGCACAGGGGGTTTTGTGATATTGAAATAGTTTGGTAAAGTGTTGTGTACCTCTGGGTCATTCAAGATTCGTGGTAAATTAATTATGTCCAGTCGTTTATCCAAGTAGTTGAGTTTCAAGAAAAGCCGGTCTTGGGATGTTTCGATTATATTCACTGTGCGATACAATCGAAACGCTATATCTTGACAAAGTTTAGTGACTGTGGGTGGTATTATATTTCCTGAAGACCCACATCGTTGTATATCTCTGGCTATTAGATTTAAAGCTCTCAGAGGTAACGCATACAGGACTGAACGTAAGATATGTATACTACTGGGTGTGTTAGTTAAACCCACTAAGTAATTTAAAGTGGTATGAGCGTGAATCAACGCACTATTAAACTTTCAATGTCGCAAGAAGCTACTTTGACCCGCTCTGCATGTAACTCTTTTGGGTGATGTATAAAGGCCACAAACCACTAAATATTCGCCTCAATTAATATGTAGTAAATTGGCCGAGCACATCTTGAGAAAACTATATTCACTAATATTCGCCGCCACAAATGACCCACTACACCAGGTAGCCTGGTCTTTCCGCTCAAACATATGGAAAATTCAGCATACATTCTCCACCATTTTTCCGAGATGAGACCGCCAGAAATAGGGTCGTGCAGTCATACACCATTACGGCAAATTTCGGAGGTGCCAATCAAACTGGCCCAGATTTTTTCCCGATTAAAATTTGAAAAGGTGGTTTTGATATATTTTAGAGTCAGATATTATAGAAATATTTTAAAATACGTCACAGACTATTTCTGGCCCAGTCAGGTATAATGGCCAATCAATGTTCGCCGGAAGTCAAGTCCCGATAATAATCTTACACCCACCCACTTCAATGGAGGTTTGTGACCTACAAATAAGTAAATCTATTCAGATTCCAATAAACTTTGTGTGACCAAACCAATAACAAACAATCATATACATATGCAAATATAAAGGTCTTGCTTCGAATATTCGAAAAGTTATCGATTGTCACATCAAAGTGACATTTCCTTTATTATATATGGACCCATGAGTAGTCAAACACTTAATATTCAAATATTTCACCCCAAAAGATTATATAATAATTCATTTTCTGGATTTTTAATTTGTACACCTACAGACGTTAACTACAGTCCCCAGAATTGTATCTGTACACGCATGAGATAACGATTATTAACACAAATCCCCCCCCATCCATTGTAGTGGGGAAATAAAAGCAAAATTTTACCGGTAATTTGTATCATATCTCCAGTTAGAATCCGATGAATGCCCTTTCATGCAGTTATTTGACAAACCGGACCAGTGTTACTTTGCAATGATTAAAGTTTGTGAATATATTGACCTAATTTAATGTGTGAGCTTACTGACCAGAACGATCGCTGATGTGGGGGGTGGAGTCAATAAACGGAATGCGCAAATAAACGTTTCCACAGCACAGAATATATCAACGAATGGCTTGAAAATAACTGTACTGACACAATAACTCAATTCCTTTATAGTAGTCAGACAATATTAAAATTGAGTTGCAAACACAGAAATATCAGCTCGGGCGCCCGCAATATAGACTAAAAATGTAAACGTTTAGGCTTGATAACATTCTATCCGACCTGGACAAGCAAAGAATTGGCTGAAAATAGGCATTTATATCTGATTCTGTGTCTCTCTGGAGGAAAAAAGGCATTTAAACATGTGACAATGAAGAAAGACCGATTTTCGTTTTTCTCCTACAGGTCACAAACCATTAAATATTCGCCTTACTTAATATGTAGTAAATTGGCCGAGCACATCTTGAGAAAACTATATTCCCTAATATTCGCCGCCACAAATGACCCACCACACCAGGTAGTCTGACCTTTCCGCTCAAACATATGGAAAATTCAGCATACATTCTTCACCATTTTTTCGAGATGAGACCGCCAGAAATAGAGTCATGCAGCCCGACACCATTACGGCAAATTTCGGAGGTGCCAATCAAACTGGCCCAGATTTTTTTTCAGATTAAAATTTGAAAAGGTGGCTTTGATATATTTTAGAGTCAAATATTATAGAAACATTTTAAAATACGTCACACACCATTTCTGGCCCAGTCAGGTATAATGGCTAATCAATGTTCGCCGGAAGTCAAGTCCTGATAATAATCTTACACCCACCCATTTCAATGGAGGTGTGTGACCTAAATCGGTATATGCAGTTCGAAGCACAAAAAAACAACAATAGACATCTGTTGCCAAGGTGATGATAAGATGACCACCTTCAGCTCCCGACCCTGATCCTACCGCCTGGCGCATATATGTAATATACATGTAGGTCCCTGGGGCGCAGTCGCGACCTAAAGCACACCAAATGTATCCATTGTGTCCTGAGTTTCAATTCAATATGATATATTTGTTTAAAGTAGTTAAAACACGAAAAATGTAATTGGCATTTTTTTCATTATTATTTTCATGCACATTTTCAAATTGAAAATTTGTTTTAAAATGTCTAAAATTATATAGCACCCCGTTAACGACGGGATAATTTGCTCATCTCTGACAACTTCAAGGCTAAAATAGGACAATTAACAAATAGTTCATTATGCAAACGAATACATGCTATTCTTATTTGGACAATATCTTCCAATATTAACATTATCGTATATTGCATTTGAAATGGATTTTGTTTTGTAGAACGAACGAGAGCAAGAGTTCAGGGTTTCTGCCTGGATCCACATGGTAAGGGACATATCTACTTTGTAATTATAATTTCTTCACCTGTTGGTATGCTTCCTTTATAATACCTTGAACACAGGTATCGCGCTGTATATGTGGATATCTGAACAGTGTTATACGATAATGTATAAAACATATGTCTTCATGAATTTGTATACCTGTAGGAACTCAGGCTCGAATATGATATGATATACCTGAAAATATGGATTAATGGTACCTTATTCACTTCGAGACTTGGAGCGGCTCTAATTCTAGTTCCTACGAATTCGAGCTGTTGCACTGCTGGATTCTAAACCCATGGAATGCATAATCGATTTAACCCGTTTCATGATTTCATATTGAAATAAAATCTGTGTACATATATTGCTGACTCTATAAAGAATCATCGAATAAACTAATAATATATTCAAATTTGCACATCAGGAATGGCACGACGAGTTTCTCAGATGGAACAAGTCGGAATATTCTGGAGTTTTCGCCGTGGTGTTATCGCCCACGGATGTATGGAGACCAGATATCACTATATCTAACAGGTAAATACTGGGAGAGCACTTCGTTCCGAACCTGATCTAACTACGTTATTCCAAAGTAAGGTATGATTTTCGTTAACCCTATCTGGCCTGGGGGGGGGGGGCACTTTCCCCCACCCCCTTGATGTTTTTTTGCTCCTATCTCCGGAACGACAAAAAATGAGAGCTAAGACTCCTTGACTTTGTAGATTATCATATTGGGGTAATTCTGAGACTATTTGCATGACCCCCGAGCAGAGAATCATGGTTAAATTCAAAATGGCGGCCATGTGGGGTACCAGAAAAGTCATGTTTCCGACAGATTTCTTCGAAATTTTTGATTTTCTGCATGGAAAAGTGGGTAAAACTTAATTTATTTCATATCAGATTATTATTTACTAATTTATTATGCAGTATTTGCAAAAAAAGAATTGAAAATTCTGACCGAAAAATCGTCCAAAAGGCCCTTTTTGAAAATAACGTCAATGTGACGTCATCATGGCGGCCATCTTGAATTTTGTTACGTTTGTTTTAGAGCTTGACCCAAAGATATAGTGTGGTAAGTTTCAGCCCTCTAGCCTTGGCGATAGCGAACATATATAGGGGGGAGGCACCCTGGCTGCGGTACGCCCAGGCCAGATAGGGTTAATGTTTACTCTGTGCGAACGGGTATTCAAATATGGCTAGATCTGGTGTACCTAGCTTTTCCTAAAGCAGATTCTCAATTTTCGAGTATTGAAGTAACTCCATGCTATGGGCCAAGTAAAGAATATCACTTCAATGAAGCTCCCAGATTTAGATGTTCATATATCATTTCTCTAAATCAACTGCAATCGCAACACCATTGCCAAGTAAAGACCAGCAATCGACTGCATCTGATAGCAGTGATCACTTGAAGTTGGAAGTAAATGCAGGCCCGTACGCAGGGGGGGGGGGGGGGGGTCGAACCGGACCCCCCACACAAAGTTGGCTTTTGTTCTGCCCTACGGTTACGCGGTATATTCAGGATTATTGAGATTAATGACGACATGTAAGGCCTCTATCAGGGACGTAATGGTTGACAGCATCTAATCCGGTAATTAATATATTAAATGTTCCAGAAAAAAAACAAGTATTCACCTCGGCCTTCGGTGGAACATGAATCATTGTACTCACTTCAACGGAGTGATTGGTCTCACCGGAAAATAATTGCCCAATGTTATATTTCTCCTGTAGCCTATTATGTGTGTCCAACAACACAACAAAACAGTGATGGTATTGCTTGTATTTTTACCTGAATTAACGACCGTTGTTGTTATTTATGTTCCCCATATGGTTCATACTTTCCAGTTATTTTCACGTTTTTGGACCCTATAAAAACAACACAGCAGCAGCTATATTAGAGCACTATTTTCCCCTTAGAAGGCGCTAGAATGCGCCAAATGAAGCCTAGAATTTCAAATTTTTCCAGGGGGGCCCCCGGACCCCCCTAGCGTGGCGCGCTTGTAGCGCGAATTGCTGGCACTCACGTTCCGCTTTATATGAAATCGCAACCCCCGCTAGAAATCCTGCGTACGGGCCTGAAATGTATGTATTTTGTCATTTGTTTTCTTTTTGTCAGTCTTGAGCGGATGACGAAGTTAGCACAGGACGATTACTTGGCTCGGGTAAAGGCGGACGGTTTAGTCGAGTGGTCTCCGGGGGACGTGTTCAAAACGCATTGTACCGTGGACATCACATACTACCCCTTCGACACCCAATCCTGTAACATAACAATCAGTTCATGGATGTACGTAGCGAATGAAGTGCAATTTCGTGCTCTGGAGAACGTCAGCTTGGCCCACTTTGAGGAGAGTGGTGAATGGGACATTATAGCGTCAGAGACGCAACATGTGCGGAAGTACTACGAGTGTTGCCCGGATGAGGATACTCTCGCCGTCACCTTCATCCTGAAACTGGCTCGAAGAAAAACGTTCTATATCCTGACAGTTATCATCCCAGTGCTCATGTTTTCTTTTTTGAATGTGGTAGATTTTGTCCTGCCAGCGAACTCAGGAGAAAAGATGTCGCTGTCCGTTACCGTGTTTCTGTCCTTCACCTTGTACATGAGCCTCCTGAACGAATCCATGCCCAGAACATCGCTGAATCTCTCCATACTGGGTATGTTCCATATTTCTTGTAAAAGCAAAACCGTAATCAATCTATATATTTTAAAAGTCAATCTTTTGCCAGATGTTCTTCTTTAATTTAATCGGTTATTTATGTCTATGAATCGAGTACCAGTTCAACTCCATTCATGAATATACAAAGTATGTAACTCATATAACACTGAATTCTCAGGTTCGGTAAAAGGCTGGATCTCGGTTAATATTGTAGGGACAATTATGAAATTTGCAGCATATGTGATCAGTGCCCTGTAGTTGCGCAGCATGAAGTTTCTCCGCGTTTCGCATATGTTTTCAAGAAGTTATGGCCCTTTTTTTCTTCAAATCTTTGTGAATTGGGACTTGTCCGGGCTGGATCTCGGTTAATATTGTATGGACAATTAAGAAATTTGCAGGATATGTGGTCAGTGCCCTGTAGTTGTGCAGCATGAAGTTTCTCCGCGTTTCGCTTATATTTTCAAGAGTTATGGCCCTTTTTTCTTGAAATCTTTGTGAATTGGGACTTGTCCAGGCTGGATCTCGGTTAATATTGCATGGACAAGTATGAAATTTGCATGATATGTGATCAATGCCCCATAGTTGTGCAGTATGAAGTTTGTCTGCTTTCGGTTATATTTTCAAGAGTTATGATCCTTTGTTTATAAAACCTAAGTGAATGGGATATATTTATTTGTCCAGGCTGGATCTCAGTCCATAACCGATTTGAACCGGGAAAATGGCTATATATATGTCATTCTAAAGCAGACCACATAGGTCCTGAAATATGAAATTGCCCCAAAAAGAGTTAATTAGGTGCAAAATTCAAAGTTTACTGATCGCTTCATAATGTCACCACAATATACTCCCAAGGAATGTAGATCTCATTTTCGGATTGGACGAAAGCCACGGCGACCATCTTGCATCAAAACATTGTATTATCACCTGTTGGTCGATACTTTGAATATGTATTATGCGAGGCATGGCAAAAAAAATTGACTGGAATAGAATTTTCATAATCATGAAGGCCTCCATCGACCAATACAGAACAGAACAATGGCGGGGCAGTGTTGATTAAAGCGGAAGGGGAGGCATACAATTGAGCAATCTCTGATTGCCTCCTTCCTGTGTTGATTTTGCAAACGATGATTAGCATTCCATTTTCCTTATATAATGTGTACGATCGCATTACAATTTCTCGGAGCGAGGGGGGGGGGGAGGGGACTATGCCATTAGGAATGTTTTAACTGTTGGTAATTGGTTTAAATAAGGCAAATATCCATCAAACTGTCATACTATTCCAAGAGAGGATTACGTTACCGTTGGTGATAATTTTGGTAACTTCTAGTCGAAAATATAGTCCAATTATCACTATTTAAAACATTCCCAATAGTGTAGGCATGTGAAAGAGAGAAAAAGGACGAACCCCGATTCTACGCTGGGAGTCACGCGGTAGTGCATCCGTAGGTGGGTCGGACCAAACATTTGTCTGAAAACTAAATATATTTAACATATAATTGTATCTATCCATTTCTTACAGGAATCTACATGATCGTAGTCATGGGCATGGGCGCTGTTTCCGTGGTCCTTTCCTCCATCGTTATTATGATTCACCACGCTGAACGACCCGATTTCGTCCACCGATGGGAACCCACACTGCAGCGAGCTTTGAGTCAAATTCCAAATTGTCTTCTGTCTGATATAGGGTGGAAACTGAAATACATTAAAAAAGGATCGAATAACGGAAGCTTCATCGCGGAGGAAAGAGTACGAAAAATGCCAGACGATTGGAATGAGTTTCGCACCAAGAAAGCAACTGAGGTCACACTCGCAAGTCGCTGTGATCGCATATTTCTGTGGCTTTCGCTCGCGTTCAGTATTGTAGCCGCAACTGTTGTCCTCGTGGTTTTGGCATGTCACTAAACATTGTCACAAAGTAAAGGGAACTCTGAAGAAAAGTAACATGACTCCATAGCTTTCCGTGTGAAATTTAAGATAAATCGTTCAGTTTGCTGAATGGTTAAGGAACTAAATAACGACAGGCTGGAGAAGAAAGGGTGAAGAGATGGAGAATGTTCACTCTATATGGCAGAGCGATAACCGTAGCTTGAATGAAATCAAGTTTCTATAATGAACGAATGGCATCTCGCTCACATGTAGAATAAATATTTCACGTACAATCTATTACCGCGTTGTGTGCATGTCCGAATTACTAACACCACCCGGAATAAGGGAAAACGAGTGCCTGGCTTGCCTTGTTGTAATTACGATGCGAATCTATCCTAACTGGTACTCAGTGTCGGTGCTTCCAAGCTCTGGAATAATTTCAATTTAAAGTCCTGCTATATTTATACAAAGTGATACAATGGTAAAATTATGCAAACCCACAATTCACATTTGGAACTTAGGAAATAGCTGGTTGGAGCATTAATAGGTTTTGTCAACTCCTAAATACACACAATCAACACCTACACATGCTGCTGTCTGTCATGCTGTTTAGACGTGAAAGCTGTGGAAGCTACGGTTCCATATACATAAACAATAATACAGGCATACAATCAGGTAATTACATATGTTTCAGTACAGTGCAATACAGGTCAATACAGTGCAACACATCGTTATTCAGGAATGAGACAAACCCCGGAAACACGCGGGCACGGCAGCACAACACGTCTTTCCAGATTGGGTCTTCTATATCGTCTCATTGTAACGTCCAACTGGCCAGTTCAACTGGGGCCCGCCCATTCCAAGATAGGGGGAAGCCAGGTGGAAGGATTAACCCATTCTAGTCAAAGACATGGGGGCTATTAACTACTACACCCTTCCCCCTCACATTTCGCGAAACTAAGGGTTCGACAATTAATTGGCACAGACGAAGACAGCGGCATGAGCATACCGCATCCACAGCTAATGCTACAGGACCAGTCACCAGCTCGGCAGTCTGGCCTGACTACACCAACTGCAAACAAAACCCACGCCATCTCTCCATCCGTGCCAAGGTATTGAATGGCAAAAACTGTGTTTTAACCGGTCGTCAAGCTGAAGTGAGCGACCACAGAATGACCCCCCGCGAATGACACCATTACGGCACCTGTCCCTTGCCAGAAAGGTCATGAAATATAACTCTATTAAAAATAGTACATTAAAGCCCCTTTATTTAAAACCAACTATTCTTTCAAAATTAGGGTTTTATTTAAAAGTTTTCATCCTTTAAATACAATAATTATCTTCCTCCAATCCTCCTTAATACAACAATTTATCTTCTGCCAATCACTTCCCTGCCCAATCCTCATCGACCGATATTGCTTCCCTCCCCTCTCGCAAAAACTAAACTTCCAATTTACATATTTACATAACCAGCTGCCTGACCGGTAGCCTGGCTTTAGCCTAACAGAACTATAAATTCCCAAACCCATTCCCCCAAATCAATAATCAAATATGACCAGCCACTCGACCCGGCAGCCTGGTCTTTGACACCCACTCATGAGGGGATATTTCTTCAATCGGCCTTGCCCTCGCATAGGTCACCCAGTTACTCGACACCCTTGGGTTGCTCTGTCTCAGCAGGCCTGGACAGCCAAGCACCATGCTTCAAGCTCATAGGCGAAGCCCGAAGAAATTACAGGCGTTTATCCGGGCTGCCTCCAGAATCAATCGAGGCGCCACCTCGCGATACTCTCGGCCACTGGGCCCATAAACCAAGGAGAAATGGGTCTTTGCATTCCCGAGGGTGGCAGCCAAGTGGAGTCTGTCTCCAAAAGTAGACGACCAAACTCGATCTCTCACAAGGTCTCATCTGAGATCTTTCGGATCAAGGACAGGGCACCTATACTAAAATGTACCCGGCCAAATATCTTGATCGACTTCTTCATGTCATTCAAGCCCCCCACATATGAGTGGAGCTGGATGCGATGATTTGGCCTCAGGTGTTTGGTCATGATGGTAAGCAACTTATCTCTGGCTGTAAAGTCCCCAATGAACGCTTCCCGGCAATGGACCACGCCAGGCAGGTCGAGGTCGGACGCCACCGGCAGGACCCCATACAAGAAGTATTCCTGTCAGTCGCGCTCCTCTTTTGACGCATGCCCCTCGTAGTCCAGGCCAATCTCCTCAGCCCCAATACATTCTGGAATCTGCAGAAGGTTTATCAGGTGCAAAAGTAACCTCCCCGAGACATACTTACTTACCACATGTGAGTGTACCCCATAAGTCACATGGCGGTGCGGTTCAGTTCCCCTGCTACCCAATTCTTTGAGAACACAAGATTCCAGACAATGTATTAGATGTGGTATCCAATACCAGGCATCCTTACATGAGATGCTGCCCGCACTTGGTTCAGTGCGGGCATGGAACCGTACATGGAACTCGCGCAGGAGGGAGTCCACATGGGCACGTGCATCTACGGCTAATGCTACAGGACCAACCGCCTGACCGGCAGCTTGGCCCCATGCATCCAGCCGCAGACGAACTCCCTTGAGGTACACCACCTGCTCAGGAGTCAAGCAGGGCAGCAACTCTATCAGCCCCATCCATGTAGCGAACACACCAATGGAATTTGGGGGGCTCACCTTGTACTCTTCTACCATTACTCCACGTGAACGGTCAAATACGGACGCATAAGCTGCGCAATTGGGTGGCAATAACTGTAGATATGGACCTCTGGTGAGTGACAGCGTAGTTAAGTAATTCCTCATAGGAAGCCAATCCCAGGAAGCCCATTACAGTAAAGAGGTACCCATGTACAAGGGCCATCCATTGCCCCAGCCGGTCATCAGTAAAAGCCCAATCAGCAAACGTCCCATGATCCGATCGTGTACCGTGCCGGCCCTTAAGGCTGTACACGGTGCCCTCCATCTTCTCACACCTCCAACATATTCGCTCCATGGCCAAAAAAGGTAAATGTACATGTGTAACATGCCTGCGAACCTTGTGGTTCAGAGGGCCAAGACATATTGGACATTGTATTGTATTGTATTCTTGCCGCCGAAGTTCCTCTGTTGTATCCCATAGAACACGACAGTTGGACCATAAACACTCACTCATGCTATCCATTACCGTACACACAGTATATCCTGAAGGTGGTGCCTGTGGTTATCCTTTGTCTGGCATAGAAGGGTCCAAAATTAAATATATAAACACGGCAAACACAACCAAATGAGTAGTGCTGATCTGATGTAAAGCAAAGGATACCCAAATACATATTATACAGAGGATATCACTAGCTATGAAACCACTTGCTATTATTTTCATCGTTAACAAAGCGTACACGAACACAAATGAAAGTAGATTGCTGCAGGATATACTCAGTAACTCGAGAAATGTCGTCTGGCACTGCAAATTAATGTTCCATTGGAGAATATTTCAACAAAGAGGGGACAGAGTTTACAGAACGAAAAATGGACTGAATAGTCGTGTCGTTGTAGCACTCGCTATTGACTCGCTGCTGTTTCTAACATAAAACAGACTAAAAATATTGATTCTACACGAGGACGAGGATATACGAGCAATGATGTTAACATGACCAATAATCTTGCGATTAGCCTCCCACGCGGCCGACTCAATTCACCATGCACGCAGACCAGCTAACAAAACATTTCTCCCACTGTGTTCAACATATGACCAGCATCCTCTGCGCCATAATTATAATGCCTTTTTTGTAACTTCGTCCAAAATCTCACCTGTGTCTTAATATTTGTACGCATTTTTAATTCCAAGATTTTATTTTAATGCTCATTTTGAAATAAAGAAAAGCAATACTATTTGGTATGAGCGCAGTTACTTAACGAATTAAGAATACAAGGCCTGAGATCTGGTACCTAATATTTTAACAGCAACGATAGGCTATCCTTACACATTGGTGTATGTACATGTAGACAATGTGGATATTACTAAAACGAGTGTTCATTCACCCCCATGGCTCATTCACCCCCATGGGTTCATTCACCCCCATGGGTTCATTTATAGGGATAGGGAGATCGCGTGCCCTTTCTATAGTACTCATCGCGCACTACTCATCGCGCATGCGCAGTCGACTCATTCTACTGTAGGGTGCAAGCCTGGCCCATGGAATCTCAGGTAGCGAAAACCCCAGGTCTCTCGCCCCACCCTATCCCGCGCCACATCTATAGGGATAGGGAGATCGCGTGCTCTTTCTATACTACTACTCATCGCGCATGCGCAGTCGACCCATTCTACTGTATGGTGCAAGCCTGGCCCATTGAATCTCGGGTAGCGAAAACCCCAGGTCTCTCGCCCCACCCTATCCCGCGCCACACCTATGCGATCCGCTGTGCAGTGAGTAAAGTATATCTAGTGGACAGTCAATGAGAAATTAGGCAGGTGGGAAAACCTCCCGGTGCTAATTACCCGACATCTGTGCGAATCCAATCAAAGCCTGTTTGTCCAGGCGTTTGAGAACAGTGCACTGTAACCTCATTATCCCTGAATCGTTCTGCATTTAGATGTTGATAGCTGATATAGATGTCGATAGCCGTTCAGTTCTTGCACATGAACTTGAATTGGCAATTTATATAGAGATATGATTTTGAACTTTTTACTGGCGATCGAAGGAGGAATTCAGACACGGGTGATTCTGATCTACTGAATCTCCGCACAGGTATTGGGCATTGAAGTATCTGGCGATATTTGCCCGGGAACGTGTGGATGATACACGATGACCGAGAGTTCGGCTCCTCCACATGAGGAAATTGCCTACTATCGACAATATTTTCAGTTTGTAGCGAGATGGCTAGTAGATGCGACTCCAGATTAACAGCATTATTATTAATTGTTGAACCTTTTATCTTAGTATGAAATTCATCGACATCACGTCGATAAAAAGATTTCTATGTAAGAGTTTTCCAGCACGCATTATTAGATAATGTCCATTCTGTGTATTCTTTCATCGTGCGGGACCACCAAATTCAATAATCACAGTATGATCAACATACCAAGTAACAGAACGTATAGTACGCGTAGATATAGCTTGGTTAATACGCGACAAGATACCAGTCATACTATTTACACGCGTGTCTGATTCGTTACCAAAGATAAGGAGCTGAACGTCATCAATCACCTGTTAATTAGAATACCATGACACTCCCTACTAACACACCCCATAACAGACACACACCATTGTGCAAGTGAATCCGCGTTTGTTGCACGGATTGTAAAGATTAACAATACTAATGGCCATCTCGTTAACAATAAACAGTTGGACACATTGGCATTCGATGCTTGAACTCTATCTGGCCTGGGCGATTTGGGGTGTACCGCAGCCTGGTGGGGGGACGGGGGGGGGGGCGAAAAGTGCCCCCCCCCTATATATTTTTGTTATCGCTAAGGCTAGACGGCTAAAACTTACCACACTAAATCTTTGGGTAAAGCTATACAAGAAAATGCAAGATGGCCGCCATGATGACGTCACTGTGGCGTCCTTTTCAAAAAGAGCAATTTTCGAATTTTTTATTTTTTCTTCGTAAAAACTGCATTATAAATTAGTAAAAATAATCTGATATGAAATAAAATAGGTTTTACCCACTTTCCCATGAAGAAATATGACGAAAATATCACTTTTCTGGTACGCCACATGGCCGCCATTTTGAATTTGCCCATAATCCTCATGCAAATAGGTTCAAAATGACCCCAACATGATAATCGAAAAAGTCACGGAGTTTCAACTCTCAATTTTTTTGTCGTTCCGGAGATAGGAGCAAAAAACCAACAGTGGGGGGGGGGGTAAAGTGTCCCCCAGGCCAGGTAGGGTTAAATACGGCAAGGTCTTGTGACAACTTATAGGAGTACAGCCAGACAAGGTCACCAGGTTAAGATGAGGTCTTTTGAATACATAGCAAATCTGATTAAACATAAAGATTAATGCTCATGTGCACTGAAACTTTGAATTTTGTGTTGTAACATAGTGAACGCAATTATATAGTTGAGGTACACAAACACCGCCATTACTCACTAACCTCTTTCGTACGCGTCCGGCTCCTTGCTACACACACTGTTCCTTACCATAGAATAGATACTATGGTACAATCTACTCTAGTTTACTACTATTTGACTATATACTATATTATACTAATCCAGTGGGGACGGTTTAATTTGTGTATTCACTTGTCTTTCAAAGACAACTGTCTTCATTCTCAGAGAGTGGCTAATGTCACAATGTACTATAGTTCATATTCATAAGGGAAATCTGTGCGCGAAGGTTATTGTCATAAACACCGAGAAAGTTAGAACTAAGTACTCGAAACAGGAACATGTAGAGAAAATGGAAGAACATGTCAGTAGTAGGGAGGATTGATCTGTTGTACCAAGGTTTTCACTGCGCATGCGCAGAAATTATTTTGTGGGCGTGGCTATGCGTGAGTTTATGCAAATGAGTGGGCGTGGCCTTTTATGCAAATGAGGTCATTGGGTGCATTGGGTATATTCAAGATGGCGGCTTGTTTTTTCTAGGTTAGGGGTGGTCGGATTCAAGATGGCGGCCAATTGCACTTGTTTGACCCTTCATTTGCATATTTTCAAGATGGCGGCCTGTTTTTTCTAGGTTAGGGGTGGTCGGATTCAAGCTGGCGGCCTGTTTTTGTAGGTGCGGACACTTGCACTTGTTTCGCGCCTCATTTGCATATTTTCAAGATGGCGGCCTGTTTTTTCTAGGTTAGGGGTGGTCGGATTCAAGATGGCGGCCTGTTTTTTTTGTAGGTCAAGGTCAATTGCACTTGTTTCGGTCGTCCTCATTTGCATATTTTCAAGATGGCGGCTTGTTTTTTCTAGGTTAGGGGTGGTCGGTTTCAAGATGGCGGCCTGTTGTCCCCCGTTTTATGCAAATGAGGTCATTGGGTTCATTGGGTATATTCAAGATGGCGGCTTGTTTTTTCTAGGTTAGGGGTGGTCGGATTCAAGATGGCGGCATTTTGTTTCACCCTTCATTTGCATATTTTCAAGATGGCGGCCTGTTTTTTCTAGGTTAGGGGTGGTCGGATTCAAGATGGCGGCCTGTTTTTGTAGGGCGGTCAATTGCACTTGTTTCGGTCCTCGGTTTCAAGATGGCGGCTTGTTTGTGTGTGTTATGGGTTTTCCCCAGCCCTCATTTGCATATGTTCAAGATGGCGGCTTGTTTGTGTGTGTTAGGGGTGGTCGTTTTCAAGATGGCGGCCTGTTGTCTGCTGAAAATATGCAAATGAGGTCTTTGGGTGTGTTTCAAGATGGTGGCCTGTTTGTGTGTGTTAGGGGTGGTCGTGTTCAAGATGGTGGCTTGTTTTTGTGTGTTAGGGGTGGTCGTGTTCAAGATGGCGGTCTGTTGTCCGCTGAAAATATGCAAATGAGGTCAATGGGCTATAAAAGGAGTTCATTTTTTAGGGCAAGGGTGTATTCAATCTGACTTACCTGACCTGTCTCCCAGCCAGCCAGCCAGCCAGCCAGCCACGCAGCCAGCACAGCCATCCATTTACTTTTTTCCAGTAAGCATGAGACGTGGAGAAGATTTTCCCTTCGACCCAGCAGCACCTCCGGTTGAAGTCTTGCCTGAAGATGCACGTGTCGGGGCCATTTATCAACGACACTGGGCTACCATACGCCATTGTTTTCACCGTGATCGTCGTCTTTTGGACTTATACAATTTTCGGCTGGAGGACCTCACGTATCTCACTACATATGCCGAGAACATTTTCAAAGATCAGGTGACAGCCTATAAGTTGAATGTCACATTTGGGTATATCTTACGGCACAAAGAGACGGACCAACTGCGGTATTTCTATCCCAGTAACAATTCGTATGTGTTTGACCAACCATTCACCATCACGGATGCGATTTCTCTGGAGCCGGTGGTCGAGCAACTCACTACATTAGACCCGTTGGAGTGGGCCCGCCTGCAACGCCCCAATACACAATGGTTGGTGGAAATGGTGACTAACGTTACATTTTTCGTCACGAAAATGCGAGATCACCCGATCGGTGCTCCTGTACAACTTCCCCCGTGGTTGATTCATCGAAAAGGCCTGTATGCATTAACAGCAGGAAAAAGGGGGCCCTACAAAGACCGGAAATGTCTGTTTCGGTGTTTGGCCGTGCATCTGGACGAGTGTCACCCCCGGGGTTGTGACACAGTGGCCGATGGCTATTGGGAAGAATATCTAGAGCAGCACGACATGGATAAGCGGCACTTCCGTGGAGTTCCCTTTAAGAATTTGGATGATGTGGAAACATTGTTCGATATTAATATCTTTGTTTATCGATTACGACGGGAGGATGACGACACCTTTGTGGCTGAATTGGTTCGTCGATCCACAGAACGGTATGCTGCTACGATGAAAGTGAATGTGTTCGATGACAATGGCGTGAGTCATTTTTCGCTCATTACCAATATGAGCCTGTACGCTCAGTCTTTCAGTTGTGCCCAATGCCATCGTGTGTTTAACCAGTCTCACAGCTTACATTGCCACGAGAAAATCTGTGACAACAGTGTCAAGCGAGTCTATCCGGGTGGAGTGTATCATAATGCACCTACTATTTTCCAGGAACTGGCCGATGAGGGTGTGATGATACCGGAGGAGGACCGTTATTTTCCCTTCCGGGCATGCTATGATTTTGAGGCCCTGTTAGAGCACATGGACCTGTTTTCGGCTAAAACACAGTGGACACAGCGCCATATCCCCCTCAGTGTCAGCATTTCAACCAACGTGCCCGGCTATGACGCTGCACCGGTGTGTTTCGTGTCCACGGGGGAATCCCATGAGTTGATCACCCGTATGATGGAGTATTTAGAGGAAGTCAGTGCGGCTAGTACGGAATTGTTGGTGGCCAAGTTTCAGGACGTACTGGCCCAACTGGACGACCGCATTCCTGTACCCGGTGTAGCGTTCAGCGACAATGAAGAGTCCGAGTCCGAGTCCGAGTCCGAGTCCCTGCAGTCCCAGCCTCTGCAGTCGCAGGATGTCCCTTTACCTAAATCGTATGCGGAGAAATTGAAGTTACGGTTTCTTCAATATTTAGGTCAGTTACCGGTGCTCGGCTTCAATTCGGGTCGATATGACTTGAACATGGTGAAGGAATTTCTATACCCTTACTTGGCCCAGTCCGATACCCTCAAGTCGGTGATCAAGAAGATCAACAACCACATGGCCCTCACTACCACATCACTGCATTTCCTGGATGTAAGGAACTATTTAGCTCCTAATTGTAGCTATGATCAGTGGGTCAAGGCCTATAACTGTGCACAAACCAAAGGTTACTTCCCTTACACCTATATGACGAGCCTGGACCGCTTAGAAGACACCCAGTTACCACCTCGGGAAGCGTTTTACAATGACCTGAAAGGGGAAGCTCTGCCGGAGGCCACCTACATCGAACTCCAGCAGATATGGAACTGCCACAGCATGAAGACGTTGCGAGATTTCCTGGTGTGGTACAACAATTTGGACGTCGTGCCCTTTCTCGAAGCGGCCGAGAAAATGGTGCAACTCTTTCGTCGCCAAATGCGTGTGGACATCTTCAAAGAGTGCTTGAGTTTACCCGGTCTGGCGCTTCGCCATCTCTTTCAAGACTGTCCAACCTACTTCTCGCTGATTCAAAAAAAAGATGCAGACATGCATGAATGTCTGAAGCGGAACATTGTGGGTGGCCCCAGTCTTATTTTCCACCGCTACCATGAGAAGGACGTCACTACGCTCCCTAGTGGGAAACCCTGTGCCAAAATCATTGGATTTGACGCCAATGCCTTGTACCTGTGGTCGCTCGCCCAACCTATGCCGAGTGGACATTATACACGTTGGTGGGCAGAAGGTAGGCATTTTACACCTGAACGGACGCCCTATAAACATCTCGCCGACCAGTGGATAGATTGGGAAGCCTATCGACGGGCCATTTATATACGTCACCAGACCAACGCCACGGAGAAGCGGATAGGAGATCGCCGACTGCCCGTCGATGGGTTTGCCCTTGTACAAGGCACACCTACTGTATTCCAGTTTTACGGGTGTTACTGGCACGGTCACGAATGTCATTTTAGTGCGGGCCGCTTCAATGAGCGACGTGGAAAATCGGCACAAGAATTACGGGAAGAAGTAGTGATCAACGGTGATTATGTCAAAGAGCGAGGATTCCATCTCATAGAGATGTGGGAGTGTGAATTCCACACCATGTGCCAGGCCCTACCTCATTTACAACGGTTCTTAAAAGAACGTGAATATCCCTTGAGTCGTCGGCGACTGCTCAGTCTACCCCAGATGTTGGACGCCATTCGTTCGGGTCAGCTCTACGGCTTTGTAGAATGTGATGTGCATGTTCCCGACACTCTCAAGCCCCTCTTCGCCCAGTGTCCGCCTATCTTCAAGAACACGCTGGTGGGTCGGTCTGACATTGGAGAGACCATGGGCACCTATGCGGAGCAACACGAGTGTTTGCCTAAACCTCGCCGCATGTTGATTGGAAGTATGTGGGCCGAAAAAATCTTGCTGGGCACCCCCTTACTGCAGTGGTACATGCAACACGGTTTGGAAATTACTCAAATCTATCAGGTAATCCAGTACGTACCTGAGGCTTGTTTTGCGGAGAATGCCGACCTCGTGACGAAGGCCCGTCGTCAAGGTGATCAAGACCCGAGTCAGGCCATCATGGCTGAATGTTGGAAACTCACTGGCAATGGTTATTATGGAAAAACGGTAACCAACCAGGATAAGCACGTCAATGTGAACATTTGCACGACTACCCAAGCTCGCAAAAAAGTCAATTCCCCGCTGTTTCGATCCGTGGAGGTGATCGATGACGACACCTATGAAGTGACGTCAGCCAAGAAGACTATCCGGTATAATTTACCCCTCCAAATTGGGTGTATGGTCTATCAGATGGCCAAGCTGAGGATGCTGGAATTCATCTATGATTTTATGGGTGTGTATTTTGATCCCTCAGACTGGCAACTCATGGAAATGGATACAGATTCGGCCTACATGGCCGTTTCCCACCCGGACTGGGAGTCTCTCGTCAAACCCGAGTTACGGGCACAATATGAGGCGGAACGGGACCAGTGGCTACCCCGACGCGATCACTACACCTACGACAAGCGGACACCCGGGCTCTTCAAGCTGGAGTGGAGTGGAGATGCTATGATTGCGCTCTCCTCCAAGACCTACTACTGTTACGGAGGAGATGGAGGAGAGGAAAATAAATTTAGCTGCAAAGGAGTGAGCCGGCGCGATCCCAACATAGACAAAGATCTCTACCTGGGCGTGTTACAAAGCCAGGCCAGTGCGAGTGGCACTAATCGTGGATTCCGTGTGGTGGACCACCAGATGCGGACCTATATCCAGCAACGAGACGCCTTTACTTTCTTTTATCCCAAACGAAAAGTATTGGCCGACAGTGTGAGCACTACCTACTTGGACTTGTAAAATGTGGAACATTAACTGTGGATACACGAGTTATAAAACTGTAAAAGTCAGGATGGCCGAGTGGTCTAAGGCGCCGGTATTAAGTGCTGGTGGGTGAAACCCGTCGTAGGTTCGAATCCTACTCCTGACAAACTTTTTTTGTATATACTACTACTATTCTATGTGTACATACCTCTACTATTTGTACCCTGTATTCTATTTGTATAGTCTAATCCTTGCTTGTTGACTTAAATAAAGAGAGAAAAAGTCAAATCATTTTTGTGTTTTTTCATCAATTTATTCAACAATGAACGTCAGAACAACAACGTCATAACAATATAACGTCATAACAATAATAAAACAAGATGCGCGCGCAGTACATTTTTTTAAGTTAACCAGAGAAATGGTGCATGCACATTAAAACGAGAGGCCGTCCAGTCATAGACGAGGACATCCCGGTCTTCGGCTTGACAATAATCATCAAACATATGTACAATGGTTGGCATAGAATGTCCTCTACTCCGGTGAGTGAGATAAAACACACAGTACTGTCCGCACACACTACTCAAGAGTCCTTGTAATCTTTGCGTATTCCAACGCCACTCTGTAGTAGAGACGTCCATGAATTTCACCAAATCGGCATGTAGGGGTGCAAGTCCGTAGGAATCAAAGTATTCGCCTTGGCCTAGGGTGTCCACGTACACCGCTATCCAATGTTCACTGGGTCCACTCCTCGGGTCTGTATTCAGGATGTAGGCTGCTGGGGTGGTGGAGTGAGTGGGAAACACATTGCGTGGAAACACACCTCGAAAGGGGATCTTGGGATCTCGCTGGAGTATGCTCATCAGCTGCTCTGTATTCATCTTAGGTGGCGAAGTCACACAGCACGTTTCTTTGGTGATCCACGCTGATGACGTTATCAAACTCGGCGTAGCAAATCACATTAATGGTGTCGGGTACAGGGATGGAGAAACGCAGTTCCAACCGTAGGTTTCCTTTCTTGAGCAAAGCCAGTTGATGATCGTGTTCCAAGGTGGGGGTGAGGTCAAAGGCGAACAATGTGTATCCCTTCATAAAGTCGTCTCGACTGATGGTATTGCCTTCGTCCTGGTTGTTTTGTCCTGTAGCTGTAAACAGGTTCAGGTAGGTCCGCACATAGTTTCCCTTAGTAAAGTCCGGTTGTAATGGCCGGGCTGGAATTTGATGGCCGGCCACGTGCAGTGCCACAAAGTTAATGTTGAAATGTTTAAAATTGAACGGATTCTCAGCCCAATTTCCATTGAATGCGGTGTTGGTCACACACGCCAGGGTAAGACGTTTAGGCAGATCCCCTAGAAATAAATTTTCACGGTTGGCCAGCATCGTACCTGCTGGCACAGAGAACACCTTGGTCTGTACGCGTCGGATGGGGTACATGGCTGGTTTTTTCGCTAAGGCTTCCATGTGACCCAGCAACACGCCCTGTTGCAAATCTACCGTACGGACAAACAGGGCTGCATCTTCAATGACGATCTGGTAATCGATATCGCCCTCTCCACCGCACATTAAGGCGAACTTAGGTAAGGACCGGATCAACTTGATCTTGATGGATACACCGTTCATCATGTAGCGGTCTTGCATGAACAGATCGGCGTGCAGTCGTCCCATCATATCGATGGACTTGCTTTTGGCTGCCAGTTTTTTTGCGTGACTCGAACCCAGCATTGCCACCGGTTATGTTGTCCAGGTATCCGGGTCTATCCCTGAAGTACAGCTCAGCTTGTAAGTGTGATTCTTTGGCATCAATACCGTACGACAACATCGTCTCCATGTAGGCTCTGTACTGGTACGTATTGGTGGACGTACTGATGAGTTTATCGTTCAGACCTATATCCACCTGTTGGAACAAGGAGTGCAGCCAAACATTCACCGGGCCTACTGGCGCATCGACCGCTATCTCCGTCCCGTCCATCTTCGTTATTTTGGCTTTCACGTACAAGTAGGTGTGGGCTAAATCCAGGTAGGCCGTATCTTTGTTTTCAATGGTAAATTCTACGGGTCCCATCCCCGTCAGGCTAGCCAGGGGTCGATGTTCTACCCAACGTCCTTCGCCTACACTCGTTTGGGTGGGTGGAACAGTCCACAAATCCAATTCACTGTTGGTAGACGGACACGACTCGGAGTGAATGTATGCCATTATGCGAAGATGTCTCTCCTACTATGACTTCTCTTCTTTTTCTTCTTCTGGGGCGTAGTCCTTCTCCTCTGGGGTGTTGGACGTTGAATGAATGGGGGCAGTGTCGGTCTTTGTCTTTTAAGGGCTTTGGCGATCAAGACGCTGCCCGCTTCTTTAGCCCGGCGTTTCAAGGCTTGTCGGGGTGCTGTGCCTTCCATCACATCACCGGCCACGCGCAATCCACTGCGTACCGCTTGTTTTCCCACCGCTTTCACACCCCGTGTCACCATGGGTAAAAACGTTTTCATAATGCTGCCCAGGATGTTCCCAATCCGTGACCGCGTTGCATGCGTGCCCCGCTAAACACGGGCAAGTTTCCCCCCGTTTGTTTCTTGTAGTAGTCGGCATAGCTGGGCGTATGGCACTGGTAAGGCACGTACATTATTCGAAGTGAGGAGAGCGAGCTTGTCGAAAAGCAAGTGTCAGCACCACTTTTCCTCGTTCGAATGGGATCGGACGTCCCCTGTCATCTCTTATATCCACCGTGATCGTGTTGATATCGGTATGTCGTACGGGCAGGTACATGATATGGTTGAAACTCTCGGTGGCTTGTTCGCCATACGTCTTGGTAATGGGCACCACCCGTAACAGAGGTGTGTTCACATCACCCACAATATGGCTGTCCACGGCGTCCGAGTAGACATACAGTGCGTACATACCTACTTTCATATCCATCAAATAATCCCCGTTGACAATGGTGGACCCCTTGTAGACGCTGAAAGGCATCCTTAACATTTGCTGTAGTATAGGACTGAGTTTCACTTTCGCGTTAGCGGTCAGCATGATAGAGCTCCTGTCGTTGTGTACGTTGACATCGAACAATATCTCTCTCTTGATGTCCATGGATATCAGGTGTGTTGCAGCACCCGTGCTGAATTTTAGGGCCTTGTACTTCATCAAGCCATTCAGACCCTGTATGAACGTCTGCGGTGTATCGTATTGGCCTTGGGGGAGAATGAGTTTGTAGACTTTATCTTCGTAGGTCACTTCGTACCATACTTCTCCGTCTTGTACGTTGTACCATGAATAAGGGTATTGAATATCCACCAGTCCACATTCCCAGCGTCCCGGTAAATGTAACGGTTGGGGTAATTGCGTGACATACTTGGTCAAGGTGTTGTCAGGAAACACGTCGAATGAGCTATTACTGGGCAACGTCACGTAAAACATGACGACGACGACTGAGTTGTTCTGGCTTCTGCACCGGGCTTTAATAGGGCTCCCAGGCCTTGGGCGCCTGACCTCGGCGTTGTGACCGTCGCGGTGACTTAGCTCTGGGGCTTTGCAGGGGATGGCGTGGTAAAAGGGGTGACGAAGTAGGTGGCCGCCGTGCGGGTGTTTTGGTCGGCGTGTGCGGTTGCCATTCACCACGTTCCCAGATAGGGGGAAGTCGAGAGGGAGCTTGCATCCAAACAGGTGACGAAGTAGGTGGTCGCCGTGCG